>JASWJB010000104.1:0-126051 GCA_032433595.1 Conoideocrella luteorostrata
TATAAAATTTTTTTATCTTATTTTTGGACACTAAGTAAGGCATTATCTCTTGCGGAGTTAATGCCACCTCGATGGCTCAGTTAAACTGTCCCCCGCCTGTCCCCCCCTCCCCTAAAGCACTGCCGCGTGAGTGGAGAAGCTGGCAAGGTCTGAAGACAAGTCTTGCTGCCTTGTCCGGTCACCAAAATATCAAGCCCCAAATTGCCCAGTCATGCCCACATCAGATGGGCACAACCCACCGGACAGTGTGGATATTAATTATCCGGACCAGTCGGCTGCTAGCGAGAACGAGCACGGAACGGTCGGTCGTATAACTATGGCTGTTAGTACTCCGTATATGGAGTATACAACAGCCCAGACGGGGATGCTCATCTGTTAGGGGGGGGGGACTTTGACGTCAGGCAGTGTTATGCGACGCTCCACAGCGTTATGTTGGTTGCTGGTTGTTGGTACTGGGAAAGACTCAAATAAATATAAACCCCTGGTCATAACAACGTCGAAAGTAGTTAGTTAGTGGATGGCTTGATGGGTGCCAGGTGGCAAGTAGGGGAGGTCTTTCGTGTGTCTTGCAGATGAACAAGGCTGGTTGGCAGCGCCACTACAGAACGGGACTGGACTGGCCTGGACGAGACTGAAAAGACCGAAGGGGCCTCGTAATGAAAGGCCACTTTGGGGATCTTTGTTCTGTTTGTTGTTGGTGACTACTAGTGGAGACGAGTGAGATTGAGGATGAAGCGAAGCTGGGTAGAGTAGAAGTTTTGGCTTGAAATCGGGTCCGCTGTGTGTCTGAGGAGATCTGGGAGGATTTTTCCTGCGGAACATGACCGACGGAGAGGATGAGCCTCTGGATTGCTGGGCTTTGTGCTTTGCGTTTGTCGGCTGTGCTGTTGGTGTGAGAGAGTGGCATATTTATTTATTTCAAGTACGGGGTGGAATTGTCCAGAGAAGACCAGAGGATTCTCAGTAATCGTGGGTATTTCTCCCTGAAGCTGCCTTATTTTTGGATAGCGCGAAAACATCACGATTGGGGATATTAGCAGTCGTCAGCGTGGTCTTTTGGGCGAAGTGGTCGTTTGGATTGGATAGAGGCTTGGCCGACACATGGTGCGATGAGCACAGCTTCGAAGAACCATTGCGGTAGGAGAGCAAGCAAAGGAAAGGCATAAGGGATCGGGTCATCAAATTCAGTTGACAAGGCTGGGCTGGGCTGAGTTGAGCTGGCTAGCTGGCTGTTTTGAGGAAACGATGGTGAGGAATCTCGTGCCCTTCATTCACGGTCGCTCATGATGATGAAACGTGGTTGGGCATGTGTATGCAGACGGTGTTTGCCGCTCGGAGAAATTATCGGTAGTTGATTAGGGGCAAGAGAACCACAACTGCAGTGCGATGTACAATAAGTTAATGCTCTATCGTACTGGGGAGGTTGGCTGTTGTGTCATGCCATGGACACTTATAATTTGTGAAGGGGCGTGTCGGGCACCATGGAGATAGATGGGCCACAGCTGATGATTAGACATGTGTGGGTTGAACCTGGAACCTCGCTTGTTCTATGTGTCTTCCATTATTGATGCTCTGAGAGATCAAGGGAGAAGACGTCGAGGAAAGCCTGTAGCTGTAAATCTTGGTTCGATGTCGCCCACGCGAGTTGATCTGCTGCCGTCACTTACATGGCACGGTCCGTCCTCCTTACACTGGGAACCAATTAAACCGACATTCATAGCTAAGCATATACGTGTGCATAAATGCCCACATCTCGCACCTCCGGGGCAGTCATACGCACTATGGACGTGTCACGCATTTCGTAATTTTTCCGACTACGCTTACAAACGCCCAAGCAAGCTTCTCTCTGCCTCGTCAGCCGTTACGCCAGAAGTGTCAGGGTCCTCTCCGCAGGGATCAGGCTTGGGCTCTCCAGAGCAATAGTAAAGCAAAGTCGCTGAAAACACAGAGTGGACTGCCAAGTATAACACCTGTGATAGTGGTAGTCCGCAAAAGTCCGCATTGGGAGACAGACCGGAACATGTACTTCATACCAGGTTCATTCACTTACAGTCCGCTTACGGCGGGGGGGGGGCCCAACACCACAAACCATGGTCATCGTTGCACCCCCGCAGCATCGGATGATCACGACCCTCTTTCGTCGGAACGGCCTTCTCCCCTTCATTCTTTTCGTTCTCCGTAGACAAATGGTGCGGATATGCGATTTTGTTGACGAACTTCCTATTTTGGAAACAGCTCGCGTGAAGGTATCCTAATCCAGCGGCACAAGGGAGGGTTGAGCTTCTCGTCAATGGAGGACCATCACCACCACCACCAGCCTTACGCCACTGCGGGACGGGCAACCGCTCTGCCCTGCAACCACGGCGGCTGCGCTCCTTACATGCACCCAGGGGCTCATCAGCACTCCAACGGCTCGCACGACATCACCAACACAACGGAGCAATACTTCCAACACACGTCCGGGCAGACGGCCAACACAAACAACTTCCTCGCGGCCTCCCTTAGAGACCAGTACCCCCATCTCAAGCTGTCCATCATCACAGGCGCCTTCGACCTGTTTGCATTCGCAGCCGCCGGCCACGCCAAATACACGCCGCTCGATGACGAGGGCCCCAGCGCGGGACTGCCGCCGTCCGTCATCGTCAATGTCTACCGCCCGTCCGCGAGACGCATAGGCGGCGGCGGCGGCAAAGGTGCTGTTGTGCAGGATGTCCGGTTCGGCAAGTTTCTATACCACTGGCAAGACACAGACCACATCTTGTACATTGCCCAAGGGCTGAGCGGCGACTCTGGCCTCGTTGCACCCACCTTCACGTACCTCCTGTCGGCCGACGAACACAAGGCCAACTCCCTCCTCTTGGCCGCTGGGAAGTGGACCACCTCGCTCCATGAGGAGATCTGGGTCTTTGACGGGGGGAACTGGGCCAAAGATGCGGCGCTGTATCAGAGCGTCATGAGGGCCTCGTGGGACAATGTCATTCTGGATGCACGGATGAAGAAGGACCTGATGAACGATCATCTTTATTTTTTCCAGTCCAGATGTACGTACAGGAGGCTGAAGGTGCCGTGGAAGAGGGGCATCATTTTCTATGGCCCTCCGGGCAATGGGAAGACTATTTCTATCAAGGCCATGATGCACACGCTGTATACGCTTGAGCCTGAGGTCCCGACCTTGTATGTGAGGTCTCTACAGACGGTATGTTGAGCTCCTCCGTTTGCACCGAAGCTAGGTTATCCTGCTGTTGAATCGGATAAATCGAAGACCATACCATCTCTCCACTTGAAATGAACCATCCCTGACCTCGAACTAACCATCGTGCTTCATCGTCGCAGTTCATGGGCCCAGAGTACGCCATCAAGTCCATCTTCTCTCTTGCTCGCCAATTCGCACCTTGCTACCTCGTTTTCGAGGACCTCGATTCTCTCGTGTCCGACTCCGTGAGGAGCTATTTTCTGAATGAAGTAGACGGCCTCAAAGACAATGATGGCATCTTCATGATTGGCAGCACCAACCACCTCGAGCGTCTAGATCCAGGCATCTCCGTGAGTCTATCCACGCAACCCCCCCCCCCCCCCCCATTTATTTTCCCTTCCCAATACTCCCTTACCCAGCCCCAAACTCATAAACATTTTGTTATAAAGAAACGCCCCTCCCGCTTCGATAGGAAGTATCTCTTCCCTAACCCCAGCTTCGACGAACGCGTAGCGTACTGCCGCTTCTGGCAGTCCAAACTCAACGACAACCAGGACATCGAATTCCCCGACAGGCTGTGCGAGGCCATTGCCGGGATCACCGACAAGTTCAGTTTTGCGTACATCCAAGAGGCGTTTGTGGCTTCTCTGCTGGCGATTGCGCGCGATGAAGGTCCTGGCGATATGATTGCCGCCATGGATGTGTTGACCATGATGGAGAATGCGGATGACTGGGTCGAGGTGGGCGGCCGGGGAGGGGAGGATCCTGAATTGGGGAAGCTGGTGTTGTGGGCGGAGATGAAGAGGCAGGTCAAGATTTTGAGGGATGGCTTGAGTGAGGATGATGGGGAGGTTGTTTCCGCTTGAGCACCGCCACGTATGATATGTGTGTTATAATACACAGTCTTTCTATTTGAGATGTAGTTACCACTTGGACATATGCCCATGTTATGTCTGCAATTCTACTGCAACTTTGATATGCCCCTTTCTCATGCCAGCCACCCACCCTAAGCGTGCAGCTGTACGAATCACTTCTAGATCTTGGCTGCAGGAGTAGTTGTCAACCTGGCCAACCCCTCCCGTGCCTGCTTAACCCCATCCGGAAAGCCCATCTTTTCACTCATTTCGACGCACTGTTTATATTTTTCCTGTGCGAGCCCTGTCTTGCCCAACATGGCCGCTACGTCACCCCAGTTGCACAAGGCCACCGCACAAGCCTCGTCGCACTCGGCCGTCCTGTCGTCGCCCTTGACGTCTTTACCATGAAGATATGCGTTTTCTGCCCAATTAAGCCCCGCCTCCAAACAATCCTTTCTTGTTTGAGGGAGCGCCAAGTGGTCCGAGAACTGCTGGATCGCTTGTGAGAGCTCGGCCGTGTTGGGGGTGAAGATGGGGTGCTGTGCAAAGCATGCGGCCAGATTGTTCATGATGACGGCTCTGTGGCATGGCTGTTGGCAAAGCTTGAGAGCCTGAAAAAATAAAGGCACGGCCAGTTGGAATTGTGACCGCCGCTCGTAATCCTGGCCCAAGGATTCCATCATGCCGCCCAGTTCGGCTGGGGAAAGCCACGCTTGTTCCCCTGGCTTGATCCCTTCCACGTTGCGTCGTTGGAACTCCTTCAATGTTGTTTCTACTGCCCATACGAGGTGCTCATGGGATTTCTCTGGTTCGAGTACGTGCTCATCGGCGTACAGTTCGCCGAGCTTGACTGCTGTGCCGACAGCCTTGGCCAGCAGTCGTTGTCTCTTTCTCCAGAGTGTTTCAGCCTCGGCTTCGACATCTGTTTCGCCATCCATCTTTTCTTTCGTGTTTGTGATCTTGGAAATTCCGCCTTCCTTCCTCTGGGGTGCCTTAATGGCCTTCCCCGTGGCGGCTGCCTGTATCTCTGCAACCTCAGGTTTATACCGTCCAGCCTCACTCACTTTGCCATCCTGGACGGACTGCTTCATAACATTGATCCACTTTTTGCAGTCCTCCAGCACTGATTCAAGCACGTCAGTGGAGGCCTTGTAGCTATTGATCTTCTGCAACCAGAGCGACACCTGGATTCGAATGCCAAGGACCTCGTCTGAGAAAGGGTCAAGTCCCAACTCGCCGACCTGCTCCATGGCCTTTTTATAGTATTTTAGCGCCATATCCGGGTCCGGCTTGTAGTTGGTGTAGTAAATGGCGCGCCGGAGGGTGTTGGCGACCGGCTCAGGGTATCGACTAAATTCAGAGTTGTAAAAGGTGAGGATGTAGCGACGGATGGCTACTACAGATATCACGGCAAGAAGCGCGAGTCTGTTGAAAAACGAATCATAATTAGCCAAAACGTTGACACACGACCAAGGCTTATTCGAAAACAGTTTCAATCTTACAGAATAATATTCATACTTGTCAGTGCAGGCGCATCTTTATACGCAGATCTGATCCCGCGAGGACTAATAGCCACAGCTGCATTCCTCAGACTAGCTCCCAAAGCACGTCCTACAAATTGACGAAATGTCATCTGCGGTTTCTTTAGGTTGGAAGGCTCATCTTGCCCCTGCTGCCCTCCCGATGTGCTCGATTGCGATTGATAGCGTCTCTGATATGGTGACAGGGTGATGACGGTTCGAATCGTTAGGCTCGTAGTTGGCGACTTGACTCGCACTGAGAGCATGCCCGTCGTGGCATGACGCATACACCTGCCCTGAAGGGGCCTGAGCGAAGCAACTATCGCGACAGACATTGTTGAGGCTGTTTGCGCAAGCGTTGCAAAGAAGATTGGGCAGCTTGAACCTTTAAACTCAAAATGCTTTGCTGCACTTTCGAGAGTTGACAAGGCGCTAGTCCTAATTTGGTCTCTACACCAAAACAAGGCCGCTTAAGGTGGAGAGCCGTCCGCCGACCGAGGTCATGGGAAAGCTCACTCAGACACTCCCGACGTCGCCAAACCACTCACAGTGACGATATTTCTAACCTAGGAAAAAAAAAATAATGGCAGCCAAATTCGAGCCCAAGACACCGGTCCAGTTGAACCCTCCTAAAGACGACCCTATCTCGGTTAAGGAGCTAGCTCAAGCAACCGGTATGTGATTCGTTACCCTCGGTTGAGATTTGCCTGCCCCTCCATGATGGGATGCCATGAGCTTCATGCGAGAGGTTCGCCGTGTATGGCGGCGTCGAGTCAATATCCTGGCTTAGCATGCCCTCCAAATTTGGAAACCTGTTACTGATGGACTAGTATAGGCATTGACGGTGGGAAGTCCTATGTCGCCATCAAGGTACGCTGGCTCATAAACATAGTCTGCATTTCCGAAAGGTATTCCAAGGCCATCATGGACTGACTACCTGGTATAGGGCAAGGTTTATGATGTAACTGGCAACAAGGCTTACCAGCCAGGTGGCTCATATCATGGTATGCCTCGAACAAACCGACCCGCTTAGCACAATCATGTCTGACCTCGTCATAGTCTTTGCAGGAAAAGATGCATCAAGGGCTTTGGGAAAGACTTCAACCAAGCCGGAAGATGTCAAGGCAGAGTGGCACGACTTGGACGACAAGGAAAAGGGGACCTTGGATGACTGGGTTATCTTCTTCTCCAAACGATACAATGTCGTTGGCGTGGTGGAGGGAGCCACAAACATGGAGTAACTTGCGTAAAGTTTATCTCAATAAAAGTAATCAGCCTTCCTAATTTTGTGCAAACACCCTTTTTTGGCTGGTCTCTCGATGCCCGAGCATCATCGTCGACCAACACCCTCATCTGTAATATTCTGCGATTGTAGCATGAACGCCTCTGCTTTAAAAGTATTGCATTGCACAAAAGTGGATTGATCTTTGGAGGATTTTGGCATGGGGCACAGTGCAAGACATTTTCTAAGCTATGGCTTCACTTGGTCTTACTCTCTCTTTCTTTCGCCCTCAGCCAGTCATTTTGGTACCATCCAATTTGATAGCCAATACGGAGTACGGAGTAGATTTGCCTGACTCGGCCCAATGTTAGAACACGTTGGCGGCCGCACAATGCCGGCATTGGAAAACCAGCGTGCAGATCCAACCTAGGAGTTATAAACGTCTTTTTGTGCTGCATCACAGAGTGGCTTTCTGTGCCATGCGCAAATTTGGCCGATATCTCGTAAATCCTCCGATCCCACAGCACCTGACCCTTAGAGCGGCACTCAAATTTGTCTGCGTTAGCAGTTTTGGCGTGTTCCATACGTCGAGCATGCAAAGCTCGGGCTCTTTACGACCATCAAATTAGTGAGAAAGGTGGTGGTCACAGCTTGTATTGTACGTAGAGCCCGCATGAAATGTACTACGTTTAGCAAGTACAAGGACGAGCCTTTAGCGAAATACGTACTTAAGTGTGGCCTACAGAGTCTAAGTTGTGCGTAGCAGTGGGTATCTGTCTGAAGGTGTGGGTGAAAGAGAGGCATTGATGCCCATTGATTGACCAAGGTGCCAATGCCAAGTGCCTGGCGACGATCCATAGCAAAAGTCAGCATTCTCTTCCCAGCGAGAGCTAGTTACCTTGTAACTATTCCGCATCTTGAATTGAATCAGCAGAGTGAAATCGGTAATGGGAAGCCCGGCGGGAGGGAGGAAGGGGGGGAGTATACTTGTGTCTGTCAATCCTCATGGACGCCTCAGACCCCTTGCTGGTTGTCTCACGATCGCCTTTTCAATATCTAAAAGAACATGGATGAGCATGATGTCGAGGGTACGAGTCCATAGATAATAAGGCCAGAGGCATAAGAAACCACAAAAACATACCAGGAATGCCTATCGCGAATAGGGATATCAGGCGGAGCGATGTGAATGAAAGTGCTCCTCAGTCAAAAGTGAGGCGGACGTCGAGGCGCAGCATGGAAAAACACACGCCTCCACTTTAGGCTGTACCTTGGACGGCACCGTCGGTCGTGAAGCGACATTCTTCTCTCCACCGTCGGTGGCTGATTTCTGATTCTTGGTCTTTCGCAACGCACGTATCTGTCTCACCACAAATTTTTTTTTCCCCCCCGACACCCTGGGAAATTGGGCTTGCATGGCGAGCGTCGTCATGTGCCGAGCGTGATAGACGAATAAGCCGCCTTCGCATCGACAGCTCTGGTCCCAACGGTCGCGGAACACTTGCTGCTGGTCGCCACAGCTGGTCATTTGCTCCGATCTTGTGAATCGTCAAACAAGCGGGCATCGACTCTCCCCCACGCTACGGCCCTGCCGCCACTTAGTACTGACGTATGTCTTTATTGCGGCCTGAGAGTTGAAGGACTCCTATATTCTGCAGTCTTTTGAGGCTCGCCTCGGGCAGCTCTCATCCCCTCAACAGCCTTAATACATACATGTCTTGATACTTGCCTACGCCTTCCTCAGTCCATTGTCTATCCCAACCTTGAATGCAACCCTCTCACCCTGACCGTCATGTACCTTAACACTGGATTGCTTACTTTGTCCATCGCTGATTGAGAAAAATTATTATCAGATTCTCGAGCCTACTGACCAATATTTCAGTTCACTCCTGTCTACCAATCGGTGAACCTTGTCGTTCGTCTTCGCCTTCGTACGGAGTATACTGGATCATGCTACCCGCCAAGTTTTTGCTTCCTGTAATGAAATTCCTCACCGCCAGATGATCGGCGAGACTTGGGTCGCAGGTAGCTCTGACATACTTGGCTTTTTGTGCTCACATCGACTATTTGCAACTACGGTCTTCGTTGCTCTTACCAAACCCGTCACACTGCTTGAGTTTCAGCCAGCCTCAACGAGCCGAATCGTGGGCCTTTTATCGTACCCCCTTCGGCACTTCGACATTTGTACCGTCTGTCCGCTAGTCGCATATTGGTAAATTTTGTCAATTACCCATTTGCAAGTTTGAGCGGCTATCAAGGTCGTCCCACCTGAACCAAGCTAATTCTCTCAAAAGAGAATGTATCAAAACCATCGACCCGTACAGGGGACGAGCCATCCTCCCCAGACTTTTGCGAGGTTGCATAATGGTAGCACGCAGTTTGACACAGATAATTGGGAGAACAATTACTCCGCGTCCTCGGGAAGCTACAATTTGGGACTAGAGTCGGGGACAGGACAATATGCACTCGACATTTACTCCAAGGAGCAGCGGAACGATCCATTTGTTGCCGCTGGCATCTTCTCGACGAACAAAGACCTCTTGGGAAATCAGCAGGCTCCCCATGGTCGCATCATACAACATCAACAGTTTTTTCAGGAGAATGATCAACAGCCAGCCGACGGGTCCCCAGTTCACGATGATTCTGGATACGGAGACAGCCGCCATTCTTGCAGCGTCACTAGCCCATCAGTCAAAGCTGGAGAAACTGAGACCGTACCCGAGCTGAGGTGTCCGCAGTGTGATGACTTCGTGGGCAAAAACAGATCTGACCTTAAGTATGACATAGCTCATTCAAATGAGATGTGTTGGACTTAGTCCGCTAACGATTGGCAACATTAGAAAGCATATTAGGCGCCATGTGAGACCATGTATATGTCCAGTTATGAATTGCACCAGAAGATTCGCAACACACAATGACTTGGACAGACACATAAAATCTCTCCATTGGGAACATTATGTTGGCTCAGGCAACTGTCCCGTGTACAGTTGCTCTCTCTGCGAAGACAAAGGTCGTAAGGCCAGGAGGGGTGAAAACAAGACTGAGTGGGTGAGGAAGGATAACTTTCTTAGCCACATGTCAAGGGTACACTCTATTAACATAAAGAGCGCGGATGAATTGGCCCAGTACGTCGTTCCAGCCCAGCGGCAGCCTTCGAATATATCCAACATGACCGCAGAAGCCCAACAGAAGGATTTATACGGAGTCGGGACTAGTCCGGATTTTGTCAATCCACAGCCTGACATGGCGTACGCAAAGGAGATTACAAATTTACCGCACAATCAAGCTGATGATCCACCAACACAACGCTATGACATGATACACTCTGATGTCTTGGCAAGCACAAATGTGTTTAGAAGTCCGATGGAACAAACCTTCATCGACCCAGAGTTGTTGGGACACGAGAACATCGATGTGGCTACTGGTCCTTCATTGCATGGCAAACAAGACACGGGTATGCAAGACAACTTTGTCAATTCGACAGGCTCTCTGACACAGGCATCTCAAGCCCATCGAATCGGCGAGGATATACTACATCAACCTCATGTGTCCAATAAAACTGGAACTTACGAGTTCGCTATGGACCTAGATGACACCGAAGAATACGTCTCTAATCCCCTGGAGCTCTCAAATTCCACCGGAGAAATGACAGGTGCCAGTCAACAAGAGGTGACGGCGTCCTCATCTCAACACGTGAACACGAATCAGAGTTCTGCGCCATATTCTCTAGCGATAGCACAGCCTTCTCCGTCAAATTCACAGGAGGTCGTAAAATGGTTGGGGAAAAATCATCCTGAGATTTTGCAGGCTGCTCTGAATGCACGCCCACCTGGTGGGGATGATGGAAGCACCGCTGAAACCAATTCAACACCAAAAGCCCTGAACCACCAATGCAGAGACTGCCAAAAACTTTTCAAGCGGCCATGCGAGTTGACGTATGTATCAGAGCTCAGCTAACTGCGCCTTATATACCCTGACATACGTGGAGTATGTAGTCTAACCTTTATTGACAGAAAACACCGGAAAAGACACTCGAAGCCGTACGGTTGCACGTGGCCCAACTGTAATAAAACCTTTGGCAGTAAGAATGATTGGAAGAGGCATGAAGACAACCAACATTACATCATGGAGGTGTGGGTATGCGATGTCAAGGGTTGTCAGAGGAAATGGAATCGACGAGAAAAGTTCAAATCTCACCTCGAAAGCCATAAAATCGACTCAGATTCCCTTGACAAAAAGGTGGAACAATGCCGACAAGGAAAACATTGTGATCCTCGTTTTTGGTGCGGATTCTGTGACAAGTATATAAAAGTTGATCTCTCAAGCGGAAACGCCAACTCGTGGTCCAAAAGATGTGATCACATTGACGCTCATTTTTGTGGCAGAGATCAGCTGCCACAACAGAGCATAGAAAACTGGAAGCATGAGCCTCGAGATCATGTCACTCTACAAACATCCAGCGGCGAGACTTTGAGTTCTTTTGACAGCACTCAACAAACTATGCAGAATACACCCACTCAGTACAAAAGGAAGGCATACCAAATGGATTTTGAACGCTCCCCACCGAAGAGATTAACTACTGCGCAAGTGGTGGAGATGTGGAATTGTGTTAGTTGTGCTCACCCCTCCCGGGATCTTTATGAAACTAATTGGCTTCCGACATAGTGTCAATGCTCCCAATTCATGAACGTAAAGACATCTCCGGCCTGTATTCATTGTCAGCATCGCCAATGTGGTGGTTGTACGGTGGCCAGTGAAATCATACCTCATGAAGACCTATGCGGTAATGACTCGAGGGGCGTGGAGATGGCTGACGAGCATGATCTCGCCATTGGTGCTGGTTAGGAACCGACAAATTATGGCCTAGTTTGTGACGGGTGCCTGAGCGGAATATGTGATTTATGAGAAAAGATAATGATGCGTGCTATATATTCGTAGCACACATTTGTATTAGGCAGCAATGTGTGTTGAGACCTAGATTTATACATATAACACTGGGCTACCGAGAAGCATGGCTCACCACCACATCTTGCCTGCTTGACATAACTCTAGAATTTATGCGAGAAACATCCTCAAGGAATGGGGCAAACAAAATGCGTCTGGCAGCTCCAAATCATGTCACCCAGCAGACATGCCCTTCTGTCCCCCTCGTCGTTCATCTCCTTTTTCATCTCGTTGTTCCCTTTCTTCTTCTTCTTCTTCATTCCTAGTCTCTGCGAGTTAGTTGTTCATATCATACCCCCCTGTACCGTCTCCTCATGATGCAGCTACTACTAGGTGGAATAGCCTGCCTGTCCACCAACATGCAGCCAAGAAAGAACCTAGCAGTTGTCCAAAATATCTGTACGCCCCCATCCACAGCAGGTACGACCTGGGAAGGGACCAAAAAAGATATCAGTCGCGACCACGTCGCCGGTACCGAGACCATGCATCGTCTGAAACCTGGACAATGAGGATGCAGACAGTACTCCGTAGAGCGCCTCGTGCTTACTGCTTGCAGGAAGCCTTGGTGGACTGGCCCCTTCCAGTGCCCACATTGGCTGGACGATACGACTGGTTCGGTAGGCAGACTAGTAATAATAGAATTAGGTAAAGCTGACGATGAGAATAATCACAGCTATAGTGAATTGAGCTTCAATGTGGTACAGGTTATGTCAGTGAGTCGCAGTTCAAACGCTCTGCCAAGTCGTGGGTGTTTTTGTGCTACCTACGGATATGAGGCTAACGTCATTACGGCGTACCTAGGAAGGAAAATTGTCTTTGATGATTCGTGTAAGCCCTGCGATCACCATGCTCTACTCCCACTTACATACGTGGGGCAAGCGAGGGAGGAGGAGGAGGAGGGGGGGGGGGGGGCTTCCTGGTTATCTGCCTTGACAAAAGGGGCGAACCACACGAGGAGCTCATGTTCGGCGTCGTGGTCGTGGTGGTAGTAGCTGTCGTCGTCAACCACAAGGTCTCAGCTTCTCGGCGTTCCCGCTTCTCTGCAGAAAAGATCAACCAACATCAACCAGAACAAGGGGGAAGCGCAGATATAGTAAAAAGCTACTGGTGACTAGACCTATTCCTCGAGCACACGAGGCGCATAATGTCCAACTAGTTGCAGAAAAACCCGCCCCACTCATATTGTTGTGGCCATAGCTCTCATGGAGCAGGACAAGTAACTAGCTTTTGGTATCTACTCGTTGCTCTCCTCGTTTGTTTCACTTCGTCTCTTCAACCTGCTGGGAAAGGGAAGGGTGGCGTGCAGCACAACTCGACGGACATGTTCATACGGCGAAAGGGAGTTCTGGTCTCTGCGCGGGTCTAGTTATTTAAGTAGGGTAGTATTCGGATCAGCCGCGGACGAGTATGCGAGGTGCATAACTGGACAGAATGCGATAGTGGATGTGTCGTCGACTGGGGGGCCGCAATCGAAATGGATGTGGTAAGCCGATCCTTCTACGACGATGAACTCTTTGACTACTGTTCCTGCTGTCACTGTACTACAGACGACCAGATTCTCGGAAATGCAACGGCTGGATTGTCATGCATGGTGATAGATTTGAACGAGCGGACACCAGGGGGCGGGTCCGGCTGCGTCTGGGTCTGGAGGGCGAGGAAAATGAAAAGCAGCAAGCAACGTCTTACACTGAAAATGGGTGACAAGGGGTACGGGAGTCAGTGAATATGCTCAAGTAGACTCTTGCGCTGGTGCCTTTTTATTGCACTGCAAGTTGAAATTGGACTGGCTGATTCGACGAGTTTGTGCGCCTCTTGCGGCCAATCTGTAAAATCATACAGCTACGACGTGTGTGTACGGAGTACGGAGCGCCTACGGGAGTTTATTCTCCGTAATCTGTTCTGTGGGTGACCAGGACCAGAGGCGCCAAGCGGATTTCTCTGATAGAATTTGCACTGGCGGCCGGTTGTGTTTCCTCCCCGGCTTGCCAGATCGGCGACATCGATTCATTTATCGACAGTAGCATGGCGAACAGACCATGGAGCAAGGAACAATCAACCGCCAAGCATGCTAAACTTTGGGCCCCTGATGATGCAGCCGTCTCGAGTGATTCTGCACATTCATCTTCGGTTATACACAAAGTCTGTGCGGCCGACCGGCCATCTTCGAGCGCTGTCCGCCGCCGAAAGAAAGTCATACGCCACCAGTTTTGGGAGGTGGGCGTGTTTCTTGCGCAATGAGACGCAGGACCAGGTATCCGATTGAGACCGGACATTAATCTGGCAGGGGGGGAAGGCGTTTTCTGCCCAATTCTCTGCCGTTTTTATCCTCCCTACACCTTTAGACCCGCTGAGTACCGTACTTGAGAAGCGGCAAGGCTGGGAACATGATCAGCGAACGTCAAGACGACGCCAAATCAAGGCAATTACGTGGTTGCCTGCAGGGCCGGCGCTTCAAGGCCATTCTGCCACTCATCGGTATGGTGGGAGGGCAATGGTGAGCTAGTCGGGGGTATGGACCGAATACCTGTCGAAGTACGGAGTGCATGCACATCATTAAAGGCGATTCAACCGAAGTGAGATTGCTGATTGGTTTGGCTGGACGCCTCCCGGGGGGGGTGTTAGCCGATAGACACTCAACAATATGAACGACAATAGCTTTCTCGCCTTGGCGTCGCAGTATGTTTTCATAATAGTCAGCCATGGTTCATTTGGGCTGAATATTTGACTCCATTTTGTGCCAAAAAAACCCCTCAGAGACTAACTAGAACAGACTTAAATGTTTCAAAGGTGAGCGGAATTACGAGACTGTGCGGACTACTCAGTAATTAGTCAAGTAAAGAGGCAAAAGGTAGCAGCCGGAATCCTGAGCGGAGACAAGAGACTGTGGAAGCTGCCTCCATGCTCATCTACGTGTGCATGGATGACAAGATCTGACCAACAGTTCATGTGGGCTTTCTAACAAACCATCTTGACGCCGCTTGACGCACCGCACTGGGGTCACCGTGACAATATGGAGTATTGTGAGCATCCGTCGCTAAGGAGCATGTGCAGAGGTGCCACCAAAGAAGAAAAGCTTGCCCATGATCGCACACCCATACGAGGTTCTTGGGGTTTCCAAGCTTAGAACGGGTAAAGAGCTATGATGAGCACATAATTCCATCGATAACGATCAAAAACGCAGCGTTGCGGTGATGAGTGAGTGTAGAAAGTGCCAACAAAGTCGCCAAAGCATATTTCATAGTTGGAAGCTCCGCCGTCGGGCTGTCCCTTGAATGCAGCGTCATTCTGGCACTCGATCTGACATTCACGACAGACCTAAGTTTCTCGCCCAGTTTGCCTGATGCGGCCGCTCTGAACTAAATCTTGTGGAAAATTTGACCTCAACGAACACGAATTGACCACCGCAGAGATCCTGGACCTGGACGCGGGTGAAGTGAAACTAAACACTTTTGGCGCTCGTTTTCGGAATAGGGCAATATACTAGCGATAAAAGCGCAATGGCCTGATGAGACTAGTTGACGGGAACTTGCTATCCTAGCGGCCGTTGGTTGCGGAGTCAAGAGGAGCCACGCCGGCGATGTTCAAAACAGTACGGAATAGACTTTTGATTCCCTCGCGCCCGTCAGATAAGTCGTGCGGTGATGCTCGAATTATTGTCCGATACTTTACGGGCGAAGCATCGACTTACGGAGCAGTTACTAGTAGTTGCAGCACCACCATAATGTGGGCACGACTCATCGCTCGGCCAATCGGCTGTGGCTTCTGGCAGCCACGGGCATGGCGCCACTGCTGTCTGCAGAACAAGCTGGGATCAGCATGTTTGGCTGAGGACTTACCCTTCTGTGTATGGATCGACCACAAATCCGACTGCTGCCCAGAGTTCGACGGTGGTGAGAGAGCGCACTGAGCGCAGGCTGGACGTGACTGGATGAATACGGTGCGCTCGAAGGACTCGACGCTCGGAACGCGACCATGCCAGGTGGTCGTGTGGACGGCAGTGAATTGATGCCTTCGCCCGAGCTCGAGTGGTTCTCCGGCGTTATGTCGGATATGTGAAATAAATGCCCAACTAGGGCGCATGTGGTGCTGTTGGCGCAAGGGTGATGCTGAAGTTGATGGAGATGCCCCGTGGCCTCATCCAAGTGAAGTGCCATGGCAGTTGACCAGTCGGTTTGTGCCAATGCACACAGCTGGTAGACTCTGATCAGGGTATACTTTATTCCGTACTGTACTACTCAGCAGAAACAGACGAGCACGGCATGCTACGAAACATGATGAAGCGCGAAGCATCTGCTGTGCACCCATTCGCACCATTGCTCTTGCCGATCTTGGGGGTTTGTGGATCGTAGGCTGGCGGGCTGGCGGGCTGGCGGGCTGGCGGGCTTCCTTTGGCCGGCCGAGTCGTCCACCCCGGCAATTGTACAAATCACGGACCAGAAGGATTAGCTATTGACTGTGATCCTGGACCGCGTGAGCCAGACACGAAATTGCCGAGCCAAAGCTTCCATTCACTCAGACAGCCAGACTGCCAGGCTGCCAGGCCGCCAGCAGGACATGTCAGGATACGACAAGCTGGACAAAGAAGGAGATAAAGAGAGTGAGAGATCGACGCAGATCGTCCCGCTTCCACGTCTCTTGCTGCTCAGACACCCCCCGTCTGTCCCTCGTCGCTCCTGTATCCACACCTGTCCGCTCTTTGATTTTGATTCTTCAGACGGAAGAATAGTGCTTTCAATGCAATACTGTACTAATAACGGAGTAGTATGCCATCCATATGGCATGGCCGACGCAACATGAAGACCTCAGCTTCGTGGATCCGGTGGCTGTCTTGCTCTGATCAGCCCCCAGGCATTTACTCAAGCGTCTACCCCGTACTGAACATTTCAAGCGGTACGGAGTATGCCTGCCTGTCACTAAGGTGAACTGGGTCATCAAGTTCGCCGGCTTGCACGTATTATCATCCCAAATCAACACCGTGGTCGCTCTGTCTTTCATACCTTAGGCACACCACCTAGTACGGAGTACCCTTGCTAGGCTTCGTGGGCCTCGTGGGCCTCCAAAACAGACCCGGTGTGTCACACAATCAAGTGCTGAGGGCTCGAATCAACCCGGCTGGAATGGTAGCTAGAAGATGCGATATCCCTTCTGTTGGCACACTCAAGCGCCTCTACTCGGTCATGGACTTTTTGATTGGTTCTGTCGACGTATCATCCTGAATTTAGGCAGCAGGCGAGCTGTTACAACCATTCACATGCCAAACCTTCAGCCCCGAGCCATTGTTGTTGCTAGCTGCGTGTAAATAGCAGCGGGTTCAAAGTGAGGCACACAAGCTGCATTGTCATTGTCAATCTTTTGTATTTCTATTTACGGGCCGCACCCAGGACTTCATTGAGTAATAGTCATCATCCGTAAAAACTCGGAGTACGCCACGCCCGCAGCACGAACAAATAACACAGCAACTTGACCCTCTTGTAGCCCGCGGAAATGACAGGGAATCTTAAGAGGCTGGCAAGAAGTTTGCCGTCGCAGCTGCCAGCCCCAGAATAACCACCTAGGTACGGAGCAGCATGCAGGGAGTGTGCGGGCGGGTGGTTCACTTGTGGTTTTCCCCTCAGCGCTTGGATTCTCCTTCAGTGAACGATCCCAAGTAGGCCTGCTGCCTGTGCATGGATATTCTCCGTCTTGTGGCACAAAAATTGTTACCGTTCTTCGACCCGCCAAAACCTGGCAGTTGTACGGAGTACAATGCTCGGTCTCAGCCATGCGCGAGACGGAAGTCAGACACAGAACTGTATTGTTCGAGAAGTCTCGTGCTAGAATTACGTTTGGTGTGCCTGTGCGTCAACGACGCGGATTCTGTGGCTCCAAGCCTTTAAGCTTGCCACAGACGGACGAGGATTTGATTTAGATAGTCGGACTGTGCTGAAGATTGATGAGCCGGCAGCGGTTGAGCCTACCTGCTTGCTGCGTAAATTTTGACACAGTATCTTGATGACCCACAGGATTTCCTTTGGAGGCAGTCTCCTAATGCCAAATGAATATTGAGGCGGGCAAAATCTTGTCTTCCCCAGACGCCTTCATCTTGAAGTGGATCTCTTAACGTCCACGACTGTTTATGCGGTGGTCTTGTCCGACCGTTGCACCGCATAAGGGCACAGGGGCCTGATATAAAGGCTGTCATTGCAAGTTTGACCTGGTTTTGAATCCAGCCTATGACTGGGCAGTGGAGCTGTCTGTACAAACCAGCCTTACAGAAGAACTTGGCCTACGAAGAACCATTTTGTCCGCCAAGAGGTTGACCAGTAATGGCAAGGATTGGTAGAGCGAACATCTTCCGAAGAAGCGGTCTAGCTGTACCAGTGGAAATATACCGGAATGAAAGGGAAGAGGAAAAGGAAAATTCAGCGTTCAACAAGGGCACAACGGAATAGGGACGTAGAGGTAGGTGTGTTGCAATGAGGCTCTGCTCTAACTAGCATCTTGTCCTCGAACCCGACTCTTACCAGGTGCCACCTCCTGGCCTGTCCTCTTGTCCTCTGTCCTCTCGTTCTCCTGTTCTTGGCCACAACCACCAGATTACTGAGTGGGGTGTTATTATCTATGAAAGACCTTATTTGTACCTTTCTATTCAAGTCCACACACACCCATCCATCCAATGCACACCACCAACACACACACACACCATACACTGCACGCCTCATGGACGCCTCACGCCTCACGCCTCTTTCAATCGACTTCTTCTTGCTCGTTTAATGTTCTTGCTTCATGCCTTGGCTCTTGCTTTCGTTCTTGTATATACTCCCCCTCGCGCTCTTTGCAAATCTTACATTCCTATTATCAAACCATCACCTCCTGCTACATTGCCAACCGCGTTAAAGGAGGACTGCTTCTCGTACATTTACATACTTAACACCGGACCAGATTACCTCCACTTATCATCCAACACTTTGTGTGCTCAAAGTGGATAGTGGCAGTGAACGTGGTGTCTTTGCCCGTCCCGTCGCCCTCGAGGACACGCATGTTTACGCTGTTGCTCCCGTCAGTGCCATCTCACGACTGAGCACAAATCCCACAGCCACTCTCTCATCTATAAAGATACCCCTTTTCTGTCCTCTCCGAACGATCGAGCTCTCAGCTGTTGCCTCGATTCTTTGACGAACTCTGCACTCGAACGAGACAACTCGTGTGGGACGCCATGGAACATTCTTCATTTGCACCCGACACCCACCCGTCGTCATCTCCCTCACCACGGACGGTTCCATCCATCTGTCAAGACTCCCCATTCACAACATCTTCATCTGAAGACCCCCGGATGACCGAGAGACTTGACTTTGACGCCGGCTATTTTGGGAGCTCCGGTCGACCAACCGGAGCTATCCCTTCCAAATGTGTTCATCATCAGTATTGTGGTGATTATCCAAACGCCGTCGTCGAGAACTGTGACATGTTAATGGAGCCCGCAGCTGAATTACCCTCAAGACTCAACTCATCAAACTATGCATACCCGTCGCCGGGATATTCCAGCGCAGCAAGTCCATCTTTGGCGAGTGAAAAATTGTTCACGCACTACTCTCCCGATTCCCATATTACCCCAAGCTCGTTGATGTCTCCAGACAGAGACATGGACGGCAACACCCCTCACCATCCATCGACGCCACTCCCTTCCGGCATGAGGGCAGGTGGAACTATTTTCTGCTCTCCAACCCCAAATCTCATGGGTAGTCGATCAGGTTGGAACGGATCTCAGTACACTGACACTGCTGAGATGGAGCCTTACCGCGAGGGGGCATACTTCAGAGGGCCTCAGGGGCCAGTATCAGAGACCCCGGCACCCTTTTTTTCGGTTAATTATCACGGAAGTGCCTACAGCAACGGAGAAAACCCTATGTTTTCTACACACTACCAACAACAGCACGAAGATGTGCGTGATCACGACGACGACATTACCTATGAAGCTTCCAGAAGAAGGTCCTTGGCTTGCACCCCGACAAGCACAGCGTTTCCAGACCCAGAGGCTCCAGGGACACGCGACGCAAATGGAAAAATCCTAACCTGCATGTTTGCGTTTGTTGGATGCAAAAGCACTTGCAAAGGAAAGAATGAACAGAACCGTCACCGGGACAAACAGCACCTCGTCACGGAGTTCTGGGCCTGCCCAGACTGTCCCGGGAAGGAGTTCAACCGGTCAGATCTGTTCACTCAACATTATATCCGCACACACAGCCCCCGCGAGTGGAGAGATGGAAACTTCCAAATGAAGTCACCCCAGATCAAGAAGATAATGAAGGGCCATCTACAGAACGCCCGGCAGTCGGTTGGCATAGTCCCCCCAGCGGCTCTCAAGTGCTTGATTCCCGACTGCAAAATCAAGTTTGAGGATGATGGGACCTCTTGGAAAAAGTGCATGGAACATATGGTCAAGCACACGGCAGATGTCTTGAATGGCACAGAAACTGCTCGACGTTGGGAGTACACAGAAGAGCAATTGCAATACTTTGTAGCCCTCGAGGCTATTGAGCCAGACCCACGCGGCGGCTGGAAGCTCTGCATGAAAAACCAAGAGCGAGCACGCATCAACAAGAAGAGGATCGGCAGACCACAGGTCAAGGACGAAGAATAAATCATTGGTAACAATGAACGCTGCACGTTGACGGAGACGTAAATGTTTGGTCCACCGGCTGCACGAATGAGTTTATGGCCTTTGACGTTTTACGACCAAGCGTACGGATTAGAGGATGGAAATCTCTCCGTCTCCCCCTTTAAAAAACAGAAGAGAGGAAAAAAAAAACACACACATATACCCCCAAAGAAAAAAAAAACCATCGTGCTGATTGTTCTTTCTTGAGAACTTCATGTATTGTTTTTTGTTTTCTCTTTCCTATGGAGCTTTGCTTGCTCTTTTCGCATTGACATTCAACTTTGGCATTCTACAGAAAACACTCCACATCCATACGAGGATTTGCCGCAAGACCTAGCGATGAATAGATGTACTTGCAACGCTGCGTCCGCGACTTGATTTCATCGTTGGCAGGGGGTACAATATATAGAGGAACGAAAAGAAACTCTTAAAAAAAGCAAAAAAAAACAGAACGCGGCACGTTAGGTGGGCGGATGCGTTTGAGCTACTCTGGGGAGCAAGATAATGTCGTTACAAAATATTATTATCCTGTCTATTCAACTTCATTCTGTTGCACAAGATGCCCGTATGACACACGGTGAAATCCACAGTCCGCAATCCCATCGCATCTCGTCCCGTCCCGTCCCATTTTACTCGCCACTAAGCGGTGAAATCCAGGCTCCGTAATCTCAATCGCTTTTTCATCTCGCCCCATTTCACTCGCCCCTCAGCGGTGAAATCCACACTCCCGTTATCTCATGCTCGTGGCTCGTGGCTAGGCAGGCATGGCATGGCATGTTGGCATGGTATGGACGCAAGCCCTCCCCCATCAGACTACTACCATGAACAAACTGTCCAGGTAATCAGCAAGGTGTGTTCCGTTCCGTACGGCGAGCATGCATTAGCTCGTCTCAGCTGAGCTCGTCATCATGTCCAGTTCCAGCCATAATGCCTGGCTGGGCAGGGTCCAGGCTCATTCATCAACCTGCCATGCCATACGGAGTGCAAATACACCCCTCCGCCCTTAGTACAGTTTGAATATGTACGGAGCATGGATGCAACTTGTATGCAACTACCCAACTAGACTAGGTGCTTCATGCACCACTAAAAAAGACAAGACATCGTCATCCCCGTCCATCCATCCCATCGTCCCATCCAGCCGCCCCTTGACCCCTAAGCGACCCAAGCACCCGGTACCTGACGCCTCGTTCTGGAGAATCTTCTGGTGATCTATCCCGTCATCGCGTCGTCCCGCCCTCCCTCCCGCCCGGCCGCCCGGCCTTCTCCTCCCCTCCTCCCCCCCAGAGAAACCACAAACCATCTCCTCATTTTCCCTTCCTTGTCTAATTCCATTTCCCATCTTCACTACTCCGCACTCGGTACTCCGTGCTCTGTGTCTGGTAGCCACTCTGCATGTATACCAGCCTAACCGTAGCGCCGCCACCTTGCCCATGATGGCATCGCCATCTTCTGTCTCCCCGGAGCATGTCCTCAGGATCCCCATCCCAGCTTTCTCTCTCCACCCACCCATCGGCGCAAGCTCCCCAAAGCAACCAGTCAAAACATCACCATTCCAACGCTATACCACCACCACCACTACCAAAAAAGGACAGAACATTCATCATCTTCCCCCCCGAGACAACAAATGAGGTTCCCCCCTTACCCCATCCACCGCCCTGGCCCGGCCCCCAACCCCAATCCCAAGCTACCATCAACCAATAGGTTGCACATTACTCCGTAGTTAGTCGTAATCCCCAACTCGTCCCCCAAGCTAACTAGTCAGCTAGCTAGTTACTCCCTACTCCGTACGGAGTACATTTCACTTCGAATCTCGTGTGAGTGTGAATAGGTATCCCCCTCCCGGCCAATAGGTGATGGTCCAACACGTGGCATGGATACACCCTCGATCCATGCACTCAGACCCTGGAGGAGAGAGCCTACGGAGTACTCCGTACAAAAAGGAAAATGAATCGGTTCGCACCACCCACCCACAAGACCGGGTGACCGTATCACCTAACTATGGAGTTCCATGCAGGGGGAAAGCGTCGGTTTGCGCCCTCCCAGCCCCAACCCAAAAACTCATCGCCAACCCGTCCATATTTGGTGTTCTATTTACAAAATCCACTCTGTTTGGTCCGGCTACTCCGTATGCGGCCAGTTTTTCAGCTTACCAGCCGGGCGGTTACGCAGAAGGTGCACAGTTTGTTCCAGAATGCGGCGAGGCTGCTGGGCAGCAAGGGTGGATGCACCTAACTATAACACAGGCTCGGTTGATTGGAGACTGGATACATTCATTTCTCGCTTTCCCCAGAACAAGGTCATGACGATCATGGGCTGCCAAGTTGATTGAACATTACAGCAGCATATGTGTGGCGCCATGACATGACATGAAATTTACCGGCATGTTAGTCTAAGCAAGCCACTGCGTCTGCAACTGCATCTACATCCACTACACATACTCCGTACTCTGCATCTGCATGAGGCGTTCGAATAGAGACCGAGAGGGAGAGGAAAAAGAAACGAGGAGGATGGATAAAAATGGAGAACGTTCTGTACCTGGCTCGATCGGGGCACCCATATGCAGAGTCTCGTCTGCCTACAACCTGGACGGTCAACAGTCAAACACAAAAAACAGCTCTTGGTACAAAGATCAATTCATTTTTTGTGTCGTACTGTGGTTAAATATATCCTATAATACACAGATAGAAACATCTTCCAGACGTACTCCCTCCTTTGACTAAACAAATACATACACAGGATAGCACACAATAGCGGGCAGCCTACTGTTGGCGTATTTGTCGGAGCAATTGCTCCTCCGAGCAATCCAACATAATATTTTCAGAAAGCGTATCAATACATCCGTTGTGGTTGTTTCATTCATTCGTGTATGCTGATCTGACCTTGCATCATGCACATCAGCCAAGTAAACTTGCAGCACGTGTAATTCCGTCTCCCACCGTGCCTCCATGGCTTCTTGGTTCGAATCATTATATCATGCATAATGCTAGCAAACTCGGACGCGTAAAGATGACAGAGGAGTCATGTCCTCCAATGAGATGGACAGTTAAACGAGGAAATGAGAAAAGAATATCGGAACGGTAAGAATTGTTACCTGCATGGTCAACAATAATATCATGCAGAAACGCAGGAGCTCGCCGTTGCTCAAAACCATCTCTGTAATTTCACGTTGTCCGAGTGGTATTATATATGCCGATAAATATCAACATGCTTTTGCGGGATACAGGCTGCTGATCAGGAGGCGGCAGCCAGATAGATGATGAAAGTATGTAAAATTGCGCCGCTGACAAAAATGCATCTATTCGATCTTCTTATTACGTTCTGGTTTGGCCTTCTGAGCGTTGTTACGTTGAGCCCGTCGCTGTTGTCGAAGTTTGCATGCCATAGCATAGCCTGGCTCATTTGCCTTTCTCCACTCTACCCACGCCTCATATGCTTGCTGATTAGTCGGGTCTGGATTTTTGGGTTTTGGGACTGGTCGCGGCGTCGTGGCAACGACGGCACTTGTGGCACTTGTTGTTGTTTCGGGGAGGCCGAGAGGTAACGGCATAGAGAGGTACGGAAAGCTAGTCAGGACTGGATGTGGTGGTATAGGTTGGGAAGGTAGTTTGATTTGACGGTCTGTGGTTTCCTTTAACGCACTTGAGTTGAGCGAGATGGGCCCCGGCCATCCTGTTGTTTGTGCAGCCGACGGCTTGTACCCCGACCCTGTAATAGGAATCAAACCCAGATGTGCGAATGGATTGATTTCAGCACCTTGCGGAGGGAGGCCATGTGCTCTCATTTGATTCTGATACAACTCGGGTATTCCACTGACTGGTGTTGATTGAGGGCCATGGTACACTGGACCAAGTGTAATTCGATCCTTGGTTGCTGATATGGGAAGCTGTAGGTCAGCGGGCTCATCTTTGCTAGAGAACTCATACGACGGGTTGAACTTTGGGCTATAGTGATACGCAGAGACGTCTGAACCCTCTCTTGAAAACGAAAGAAACTCTCGTGCTTTGGGATTGAGCGAATTGTTCTTGTCTTGGCTGTCAAACGGACCGCAATTGGTAGATCCGTCCCTTTTTAAAAATGGAGCGGAAACAGGCAAGTATTCAACTGCATAGTCGGATGCCGTATTTGACCGCCTTCCGGTGCCGTGAGTTGGCCACCTTTGTTCAACCTGAACAGCAGACTTTACAGGATGTTGTTGATAGCGTTCTCGAGAAAGGGATTCAGTTTCACACCCGCTATCGCGTCCCCTAGGAGTCAAGTTGTGTTTCGGACGAGCTGTCTGGAGTTTGTCTAGAAGCTTCTGGAACCCTTCTCGAGGCGGTACCGTTGCAGTCGCCTGGCAAATCGGCATATTTAGTTCATTGTCCCCATCGGGTTTGCCAAATATATTCAACTCGTGGTGGCTGCCGCCGGAGAGCGACAAACCTGAATCTCTTGATGTACTTTTGTTGGAATTATTTCGATTCTCACCCGAATATGTCGTAGAAGTAGATGATTCAGAACCTAACAAATACTTCTGCGACACATCAACGTAAGTTGACGTGGACGAGTCGCCTAATTTTCGAGGGGTGAGATCGGCGGCAAAGAGGGCAGCCATCAGCTGCTCTCCCTGGCTTTCAGTTGGTGTTACATTATGTTCTCGTGAGATCATGCGGAGAAACTCTTCGTCAACAGAGTCATCGCCAGACGATGCTGGGGTAAGTATGCACTTTCCTTCGCTCTGGGAAGAAAGAGAAGATGAATTTTGGCTGGGCCTCCTGACCTCGACGAGATCAATTGGGTGTCCTGCATCGCGTTCAAGAAGTTGCGTGCGCCATATTACTTCAAACGAAGAGCCACTTGCTGAGCTCTCGCTAGTTTGAGTTTCGTAGGAGCAACGGCGTAACCTGTCGGAATTGGCACCATGACGAAAACCCGTTGATTGTTCGGGGTCATCTAATGTACTAAGGGGAATCTTTGCAGGCTTGCTTGGTTTTTTCACAGAGCATGTCTTGAAGGATGAAAACCTGATATTTGATGAAACCGGCCACGGTTCAGAACGATCCTCCATCAGCGTCGTTAACCTCGATTCTCCCGATTTTGCACTGTCATGACTGTCACGGCTGTCGTCTGTACGTCGGGTCCGCCAATTTGAAACCTTGAGCGATTCAATCGAACTTGTACCGGAGCTTTTGGCTGTCGCACACCCTCTTTTTGCATGTATTCTGGATTGGCTCGCTTTGGATGACTTATGCATCCCTGGAGCAGACGGTGCCTGGCGGACTGCGCCACGCTCTGGCCGCTTGCCAGCGCAAGATGAGGATCCGACCATCTTTGATGCCATTACCGTCATCAGCATAAACCTATAGGTAATGATGAGTATATGTACGTACATTGGTAGGATTAGACTTTAGTCGAACCGGTTCCCGAAGGCTTCAGGGCCGTGGAAATACACCGCGGCGGGCTTGTCCCCGTTGATTTTAAATCTTACTGACAAGTGCTCTCGAACCGTTAAGGGGCCTAAAGATAGGCAGGGACTAAAAGGAAACGAAGTGTGACGAGAGACAGCTGTCTGCACTGCTAAGCGGCCCAGGCACAGCTGTCATAAGGTGGCAGAGTTGTAGACTAAGGGAAAGCGGCCAAAGCAGCCAAAGTCGACGACGTGCTCTGATGATCTAGGAAGATAACCCAGCCCTCCTTGTTGGTTGAGGTCTCCCGCAATGAGAAGGTGAGTTGAAGGTGAATCCGAAGCAAGAGCTATGCGAGCTGTAAACGCTGGGGACACGTAACGTAGAAATTGGAGTCGCTACTGTGAAGAAAATCACAGTTTTGCAATTGTGAGAAGATAGAGGTACAATCCAAAAAGAAAAAGAAAAAGAAAAAGAAACGCAAAGAAGGCAAGATGCCACTCTGGATGTTCGAAAGTGGTGTTTGTGGAACAGCCAAGTACGAGTAGACGAGAATTGAGAAGGAAAATGGCCAAAAGATGGCTATTCAGAGGCGCAAGAGGAGGTTCTGGTCAGAGGCAAGAGCAACAACAGGCTTGACGTTTGCACCTGGCTAGCATGGGCAAAATGACTAGATGACATTAAGAAGGCAGGTCAAACCCCTAATAAACGGATGTAATGACAATTAATTCCTGACGCGCGGACCGCTGGCGTTTTCCTTCCAAATGTCACAGAAAGCTATCGCTTCTGATTCCTCAGAGCGTTGGGGGCAAAAGAGTATGTTTCGCTATGGACTTTGTAAGATCAGGACAAAAACTTAAACTCGCTGTCATGAATACGGGGAAATAATTTGACCACTCTATTGACTCTCCAAATGGCTGTTCACATGACTAGAAATATTACCAAATCGGATGGTGAATTTCTATCCCTGAACGGCCTGGCCACCCATGTACGCAGTAAAAGCTTTCTGTAGCATCTCATTAGCATTTGAGACCTCTGATTGACTCGAGAGAGCACATACCGGGTTACGAGTTTGGAGGAAGACGGTTCCAGGGCCTGTAAACCGACATACAAGTCCCTCTCCAGAGGCCATGTTCGAGATAATGCCACCAGAGGCAACGCGTTCCAGGACGTACTTGGTGTTCCAAGCTACCAGGTGGCCATTATCCACAATGTATCTCTCGCCATCCACTAGCTGTCACCCTCGTGAGTAGAGTGTTATATTGTATTGTAGGGAAGAGGTCCTTCTTTTGCAACTTACATCCTTGCGAATGATGGCTCCAAAGCTAGTAATCCACATGACACCCGTTCCACTCATTCTATAGACGAAGAGTCCTTCACCACTGAAAATAGCCTTGCCCAAGCCTTGGCGCTTATGGTCCTTAACAACACTTGCTGTAGCAGCCAAAAAGGCATCATGGCCAATGATCCAGGTCTCATTGCCCGTCATGCGAATACTCGTAATATCCCCCAGCATGGGTGGCGCAAGAAGAAGCTCTCCAGGACCGACATACTTCGATGTTGTCATATCGGCGCCAGTAATCATCTTCTTCATGCTAAATTTCATCTCTCCCTTTAACTGTAGAGTTGGAGACATGGCAATCATAGCCCCTACTTGTTATTAGCATATATGCTTTCAGAAGTATGGTTTGACGAAGCACCCTACCCGGTTTTGCCTGGAAGGGACAGCCAATAGCGAGCTGAACGGTCAATATGGTGTTAGAGTCTCGATGGCTGATCCGGTAGCTTCCTCCGTTGAAGGTTCCTACATCATCGACTGTCGCTCCCGCTCCAACAAAGTGCCCAGGAGGCGGTGCCCCGGACGAAAGATTGGTAGGATCGCTGGTATCCAACTGTTCTTCTTGCTGCGTAGCCTTCTCAGGGGGATAAGCGGCATCGCTGTCGGGGAATGGCGGGGGCGGGTCAAATTTTGTATGTTCTGACTGTTTTGAGGGTTCGCTTATCGACGATGATCTTATCGCCAAGGGAATCTGCTGTTGAGCATTTGGAGCAGGCGGTGAAGTCGGGGGAGGGGGGTACTGCTGCGCCGTATTCTGCTGGTGAATTTGAGGAGATGGCGTGTGCTGGGGCGGAGGGGCGAAGTGCTGAGTAGAAGCATGATGGGATAGTTGAGGAGACGGGGTATGTCGAGGCGGTGGAGGGTAGTTCTTATGCTGTCCTGGGGAGGCCTGAGGAGGCGGAGGAGGAGGGTATTTGACAGCTTGTCCTGGCGACCCTTGGGGTGGTGGAGGATAGAATTGGGTTCGGTTCGCGGGAGGAGACGTTGGCGGCTGAGCGTAGTGTGTCTGTTGTTGCTGCTGTCTCTGTTGAGGCGGCTCTGTTTTCTTGTTAGAAATGGAAATATTGTCCATGCGAAGTCAGGATCACGCTCACCTGATGATGCCGATCCGGGAGGAGCTAGGTGGTGATACGAGCATCAGCTGAAGGCTGTCACACATATCTGGACTGGCTTTCGAACAAACACAAGACAGACTTACGAGGATAGAATTGATGCTGCTGGTGGGAAGACATGATTGAAGTGATCGTTTTCACTGCTCTCTCTGTCAAATAGATCGTTATGATGCGGAGAGCTACTACCGGTCAGTCGTTCCAACCACGCACATGCAAGCTCGAGACTTGCTTGCTCGTACGTCACAGCCCCGCAGTGAGTAGATGGCTGAACACAACTGCTTCCGTTCAGTATAGTAGCTTAACGGCCAGTTTCAACTTGCAACTTTGCGGAAATCTCAGCTTCTTCACTGTGAATGAAGGAGAGGAAGGACGAGAAAGTAGGACAAAATAGTCACCACTTCAGCTATTATGCGTTACGTCGCGCTGCCGGGTTCTACGACCGTGAGAACGACGTAAGCGCTCTGGGCTATGGCAGACGATGCCCATTCGCCACAGGACTCTGAGTGCAAGCCCAGCCAGCCAAGGCTACGGCCAAGACTGGTTCGAGACGATCCTATTGGTCATGACCGTTTCAATTAGCGCTCCGGTGGAGCATCCCGGCTCCCATTGGCTTTACCCAGCGCTTAACCGATTTTACAGAGGGACGAAACATCACGATGAATGGATAGAACACTCCGTACCTAATGAACAAATGAAGCAAACGGAGCGAAACTAGTTTCCGGAGCTCGGAGCACAGAGTACGGGGTCGGGGCCTCAGCCCGGGAGCATTCTTTGTTTGAGCGGTCCGATTGCTCCTTTCCGATCCATCAAATTAGACCGAAACCATCTATTTATAACGGCGCGTAGGATGCTCCAAAACTCGAGCATTCTCAAGAGGATCTGATGCACTACATACAGCCTTGGCGTGACACCACTCGGCGCATGTCGGCTGACAAGTTCACCAGGGCAACTCAAAGACTTTTTACAGGCCAGGCCAGGCCATGACATGAATATGTACGAGTATAGTTGGTGAGCATCCTTGAAACAAACTCAAGGAGCGCTCCCCCTTTCCCCGGATTTGCGAATGCGTACTTTGCTAGGAGTTGTTGGTAATCTCAGCCTCAAGTTTGGTTGTCAGCTTGGTTCAACGCAGGGACCTTTTCGTTAGCATGGGTTCTG
This sequence comes from Conoideocrella luteorostrata, assembly GCA_032433595.1. Classification (NCBI taxonomy): domain Eukaryota; kingdom Fungi; phylum Ascomycota; class Sordariomycetes; order Hypocreales; family Clavicipitaceae; genus Conoideocrella; species Conoideocrella luteorostrata. The sequence goes on from JASWJB010000104.1 coordinate 29,365, forward strand.
TCCCATGGCAAAATCACGAAATAACAGCACCTACATGAGCACGCTCGACTCCTATCGGTTGTAAAAATAAATGTTTGTTACAAGAAACACAGGTTTCGATTGCTTCACATTCGGCCACAATGTATCTAAAAGTAGCCCTGACGCTGTGTCACCTCAAATAAGATGCCAGACGTCAATTGGGCTGCAGCAGTGGGCAGGGCCAACTTGCTCGACGTTCGGGTAACTTGACACTGATATCCGGCGCTAAGGCACGGTTGTGGAGGCAGGCGTCCTGCGCCGAGCACGTCTGCTGCGTCAAGTACTTTTTGGAGTAATTACGGAGCAGCAATATTGAACTCCGAACGGTACCGAAAAGAGACACGACCTACCGACTGCGTACTCCGCTTCGTACCATGCAGCTTTGGTGTGGTCCAATCTAGGCACTTACGTAGGTACTTAGTGACTAGCTCCTTAGTCACTTCAGGCTGGCACTGGCACACGGCGGAGACGTAGGTTGGCGGAGTATAATGCTCCAATGCATAGATAGCACTTGCGACGTTTAATTAGCTGCGCAGAGCAGTATGCAAATGCAATGCCCACCTTGTGGAGCTAGGGTTCAACTGCGGGGATCAGACGACTCTGCCAGAAGAACGGGTCAAGGAAACGCAAAAGTTCCTTCCATCTGCTGATGGGGAAATAGATTGATAGAGTGCCAAAGGTTGGGCAAGCACAGGAGAAACGGGACAGCGGGACAAGCAAGCCATGCTATTTGCCATCTCGTTAGGCCTCTTGCCACGCTCGCCGACATAAGTCCAACCAATATGGACTTGAGCACCGCGGAACGGAGTAGGTAGATGTCAGAGGAGCTTGTGATTGATTTGAATCTCATCAACTGTGCACGGTGCATGCATGTAGTTTGCTACCGTACCTCGATTAGGCCACGGAAGCAAACATGTGTACGGAGTACTGTTGCTCAGGAATTTCAGCGCTTGTGCCCCACGTGGCAAAGCCTCCCACGCCTTACTGTTGCAGAGTGCGGCATTGGGGCAAGGGCCTCCTCCAGCAAAGTGGCAATATTGATCCCAAGTTCTAGACGCTCCGTCGTGGACGCCTCGTCGCGGCACCCAGCTGGTAATCCTGGCCGACGTTATCGCCCTAGTGGGCCACATGGAGGGCGGGTTTTAAGTCGAGAATCTTGTGTATTACAGAGCCAAGACACGGATCGATATTGTAATGTACATATAAGGGAAGAAGTGGCATCTGCTGGATCTCAATGACCAGGAAGATTTCGTTAGCCTCGGGGAAGTTTTGAGGAAGAGCAGATATCCAAAGCGCCTGAGCTGCTCTCTGTCCATAATTACTAAAGTAATTATAGAGTGCTATTTGGTTCAGTCTGCCTGCAGGCAAGAATTGACTGTCAGAACGGAATGTTATCTACGGGCAATAGCCCTGAAACCAAACGCGAGTCAGACTCGAAATCTAGAAGTGGTGCTGGGGGCCAGCTAGGCTGAAGACCTTGTAAGATTGAGTATCCAAGCTTCTCTAGTAATCAGTTAGTTAGTGCCGCACGCTCTTGGCCGGAACGGCGCGTCTCTGTGCTGTTAAAGTTGTTGGCGGTCGCTCCGGACGGCAACGGTCCGCGAGCCCGCCTGTGAGTTGAGCTGGATGATAAGGGAGGTGAGACGCATCCACGCCTCATGTTTTCTATAATAAAACCACCTTGATAGCTGATAGCCAACAGGACTGTATGGCCCAACGCATTTTTGGCGTCATTTGAGTAACAACCAACAACGCCTGCAACAACTAAAAGATGGGACGTAAAGATGCTCAGTGCACTAGAGAGGCAATCCGCGTGACAGAGGACTAACCCGAAAGACAGGGAGAGGCGATTGGGGTGTACCGAGTAATATTTATGACAGCGGCAACGGAAGGTTTGGGTGGTAAGTCGAGCTAATCGGTCGTCATCTTTCATCGGCTTCCCGGTAGCCAGCTTGCTCTCCTGGATGTCTCGATACATCGAACAAGGTTGGTCCCTCCTCAGTTAGATTTGCGATTCCATGTGCATGTCCGTAAGATCCGTCGAGGTGAAAGTCCAAACCCCTAAGAAAGGCTCGGTAACCGTATGCGCAACCCGGCAAGCTAAAGCTTCTGGGAAGTAATAGCAGGTTTGAGCTGGGTTAAGTCGTCTGTAGGTGAACACTACCATTGCATATTAGCCTTGGATACAAAGTGCATGTGGCTGCTCAGAACTCGCGTCTGGAAACTACCGCCGCACATGGTCTTTGCGCCGCAATGGCTAGTTGGCCGGGGTAAGGAATTAAAAAAAGGAAATCCCAATAGAAAAGCGACAGAAAAAGAAACAACAGACAGACATAGAAGCGCTAGAAGTGACAACAGGGGGGCAAACAGCAAGGCCAGTTTATTAACTATTTACTGTACTCACGTCACAGTTTCGCCAGACCAAAAATGCGACGACATGATTTGCCGATGGTGCACGGAGTACATTAGAGACAACAATTCGACGCGAACCATTCATCAAGTACCGCCTTGTCATGCAACAAGGCGACATTCTACGTCCTAGTGAGGGCTTGAGCCTCAATCCTTGCCAGGACAGTTGTCAGGCATCCTCCCTACGTCAAGTACGGTTATGCAATCCTGGCAACATCATTTGACGTTTTCGCCGTTGCGATCGATCTGCGATGAGTCTTTATTACCGGCTCTCGCCTGCTAATCCTCACCGGCTGTCACTTCCCTCGTCCGTATCCTACCCTTTTCGTCGGACTCACGAGAGTATCGTCGCGCCAGAGTTACTAGACAAGCTGTGTGGCTGCATGTTCAGAAGGTACTGTATGTACTAGTGGTTGTCGAGAGCATGTGGTAAACTTACTACGGCCGATGGCAGACGGGGAATTTATTAGCCTTGGGAATGCCCCTCATGGCTACGTCTAAGTCTCGGAAAGCGTCATGGCTTACCTGCACATTGACGAAGAAGTGACTTATCGGGAGAGCACACTGATAAGCTGATGTAACCCCAAACACCTGAGTGGCAAGGTGACGCCTGCACCCAACTACCGGCTCTTGTACAACAAACGGGGAGGCATTTTGGTGTCTAAGATGCCATCTTCATTTACTTCGTATAGTAGAGTACTTGGGTACTTCGTACTTCGTGCCGTGTACGGAGTACTCCGTACGAAGTAATTAACTAACTACCTCTCAGTACGGCGTGCGCACGTTGAGTTAACTCGTTGGGCAAACGGTCCCAGTGTCCTGTTGCCCTACTCCTGCGCGACTCTCGATCTGCACTTATGATTGGGCACACGAAATTGGCGCCGCCACATCGAGCATTGCTAAAGTGCCATCCATGGAGGAACACGCTACCAAGCACATGCATGCAGATTGGCTGACTGGACATTTGATACTAAATGTGTAGTTACTCCGGCACCTTCAACATAATGACGTCTGCCTGTGTTCGTCTTTTGGCGGTGCTCCACACTTAGTACTGAAGTACGGGCATTTTAAGCATTTAGCCTGTTGGCAGCGAGCCGGCGAGTTCACGCAGAGTCGAACGTTCACACGGCAAAGAAGCCAGTTATAGCTAGCTACGTTTGTCCTGCGCACTGCAGTCTCATCATCAAAAGGCATCTCTCTGAGAATCAACCAGAGGAGACGCAAAGTATCAATGCGCATCCCTCAAGTGTCCATTTGAGTTGCACGAAGTAGCTTTTGTATTCACTCAATGGATATCGGTCAAGCTCTCTGTCGATTTTGTCTCCCTTAAGGGGTTGCGACCCATGGCGACGGATGACGGTAAACGACTAGGCAATATGATCGTTGATTTATGGTACTTGGTCGGCTCTCACCAGGAGCAATCGAGTGTACTGATTATGACGAATAACTGGAGCTTTTGATGCTCCGAGGATGTCCTCTGCGGTCCCTGTGGTTCTTGATTCGCCGATGTTATGTTCTCCTAGCATTTTGCATCACGACAAGAGAGTCACAGGGCAACAGATTCATGCCGGTGTCATGCCATTCATTCATCCAGCCTGGTAAATGTAGTAACTAATAGGGGAAGATCTTCGGTCGACAGCCCCGTAGCCGTGGTCCCTGCCGGTTTTACGCAGGCCTGGTGCTCGCTTCGACTGGCGTCGACCCAACTGTGCCAAACCAAGGATGCAATGTGCTTGGCGAGTAGTAACAACGTTATGTACTCCGTACTCCGTAGCCAAATGGCCTACAACGAAAGAGGCTACTCCGTAGTTACACTTGACAGCTTTGCCTGGCCTTGCTACGGACAATACTCCAGTTTAGTGCTCTCTTTTCGTCCAATTGGGCACCATCTCCGGAGTGCCGTCTAAAGAGGCATAGAGTGTGAGAGGGGCGCGAGACTGGGGCATGAGCATGAGCCACTTGGGCCATTCCTCCACACCATCAGCCCAGCCCTGGTCCGCCCGCCAGTCGAGGGTCGGATTCGACGTCTCCATGAATTGTGTTCCGAATCCTGAGGGAACTTAACGATGCCGAATGGAGCAGCGGAGCCACCAATGACCACGCTCTATTGAATTGTATTTTACTGTGCTGTACGGAGTAGCTAGTACAAGCCGACGCGGTGGCAGAAGCACTACTTTACGCCTAGCGGAGGATGCGAAAACGATGCGATGCAATATTGTACGAGACATTACGGACTACCGGGTGCGAACTCCCATCCTGGTACCCGGTGGCTTCAGAGTTTTTCCCTAACTAATGAGAGTCCCGTACATGCTGGGCGTGGTGCTAGTCTACCAATTTCCCAGCCTACCTTGTCTGGCGAGCAGGCAGATGATGTAGATGTCCGGTTGTCTTTTAGCGGAACACAGCACGTAGTAGGTAGGTACGCTAATACCAGGTTGCCCTACCCCGTCCTTGTGCCGTCTACGACACGCTGCACCCCCGTGCTTTGTCTGACACGACCGCCCTGGATGCACGACTCTACCGGTGCCCTGGGGCCCGTCATGGAGTGTTGTGGTGCTGCGTGATCACCCATCCACCCACCCGAGTCCAAGTCGTTGGTACACCACACAAACGCCCCCGCTGTCCCATCCCTGTTGACTGACGACTTTGGATGTTGGCCAGTTACCAGGCTAAGACGACTCCCTCAGCTGCGCTTTTCTTCCTCAAACACGACGCTGTCAACCTCGTCGTCAAACTCTGTGTCCTCCATGCCGATTCGCACGCGAACGCATTAACGTCCATTTCACCATCAGCATCATCGGCATCGTTGCCATTTGCACATCGACACCTCTTCCATTTATGGGTACCGGGTTCCTGGTCCATTTCGACTTGAAGCGCGCCATCAGAATCACCGCTCAACAAATACATCTTGAATGACGGCTAAAACACACCACGTACCACACGCAGTGCTCGTCCCATGTCGTCCCGATTATTACCATGGAAAGCCAGCTGCTTTGGCCTGGTCAGCTTGCTGAACCCCTGGAATGTCCGTCGTCAATAGAGGGACAATCAAATGTACCTACCGACCTGGTACCACCTTCAAGCACCGACAGAAGTTGGATCCCGACACGTCCAATTCAGGGTCCAAGACGCCAGCACCCTTCCTCCCGTGAAAATTGGAAGCGGCCCATCGAATTCCTTGTGCAAAGACTGAAGAGACATTCTCTGAGGAATCAGGATGATCACATTGGCGGCGGAACCGTACATAGTGATCTCGGATTCAACAGACATAGGAAAGTAGTACGAGTACCGCGGCGGCATGGAGATGATATGGATGTTGATGAGCATCCGGAGGCCCAGATTAATTCCACAGAATCAACAACAATGGCCACCGAAATGGCACAATCCTCAACCCATGGTTCATCACCTTATGACCCATGCGCCTCTACCCAACCTCAACTTTTCATATCAGATTCCCAGGTTGAATCACAGTCTTCAGCACGCAAATCTCCGCCATCAGCATTGCCAAATATCTATGCGGCATTGGGTCATGGAACATCATCCGCTGTCAATTCAGAAGATGAATTTGCTTACGACTATTTACTATCCGACGAGGGATATTGCGACAACCTGGGTGAATTAGCAGGCGAAGGTGACGGACACAACCTTATTCGCAGCTTGGCGAGGCATGCACGTACCAGCGGGGTCTTACAATATAGAACATCTGCTGAGGCCGCTCTCCAGTGTCATCAGGTTGTTCAACGAGCTCCACGGATGCGAAGGAGGAGGCACCGAAAACACCAGACAAGATTACGAGCATCCTCCACAGCCACCGGAAGTACTTGTGGCTTTGATGGCCAGATCGCTCTCGACAGCAAAAACCCTGAATCATAAGGCTTATTCCTCCATGCAACCAACGACATCACAAACTCTCCCCCACAACCCTTCAATTTGTCATAAGCCTTCCTTGGTTGAGACTTACGCAATTCTTGCTACATTACGTCAATTCCAATGGGACATGCAATGTGTCATCCACCCAAAAAATTCTTTGTCATATACTTGCCCTTCTATATCCTTGTATTCATCAAATTCCCAGCGAAATGACTTCGTTGCATACACGCTAGTGTCCCCCACTTTTTTTGGGCTATATTCTGTGTCTTCTATTTCGCAAGCCGTCTCATCTTTTTTTTTTTGTTTCCCTAGGGCTTGCAAGCCTGACCATGTCTCATACTTTTATTACATTATTTAAATCGCGGGCTCCGCTGGGCTCTCGAAGAGTTCGAAACCCAGCCATTTCATTATACAAGGCGTTCACGGTGATTGAATCTTGGGAACGGGTACTCCGTACACCGGTGCTAAATAGTCGCAGGATTCGTCGGGCATCTCAGGCTTACTTAGCAATTGGCGGGTGGCAATTGGGCCAAGCAGTTGGACAAGATGAGACCTAGGGTTGCGTCTGCAATGAAGTCATTCGGTGGCTTGGAAAGGCGGTGCGGTGGTTATTGGAACTCCTAGACGAGTTGGAAGCAATGAATGGCGGCCAACGGCCCAAGCCGTTAGACCACAGAAAGAAACTTCAGGCTACTTGCAGACGATGGGCGCCAGCTGGTCCCAGCTCATTCCTGGGTCTCGATCCGCGGTTATGGCGTCAGTCTTGTCGGATTGGGTAACTGGCCTCTTGGTCAAGCCAACTGTGAGGATCGCAGCAGCACCTCGTGATGCATTGTCGCCGATGGCTGTTCAAGCATCGATCAATCCTGCAGCCCTGGTCTGATACCCGGTTCGAGGAGTAGCATAAAGTCGACTTCTATCTAGGTACCTGAGTTCTCGGAGTTGATATTACCCGTCCCTCCAATGTACCTATGACGTGCTATTTGGTATTGTACTGTTAGCAAGATACTTGAATTATAGAAGGATGGCGCAAGTCGCCTCCAGAATGGAAAACGAATTTATCGGTATTCATGAGTGCAACATGGGACGAGTGTGCAGCAGCTGCTGTTCGACACGGCCCAACATGCATCACATTTCTTCTCTACCTGCCTCGCGTCTTTCCCCCTTCCCCAACCATGCTCATGGCTGCTCTACTTCATTCATACCTACCATGTACAGGCATCGACAGGGAGGACAAATTGGAGCATTTTAAGAGCTACTGTGACGCTTTCGGTAAGCTACACCCTGCCTACCCCACGCATGATCTCGGGCTCACGTGTGTGCATCTCGCCCTCTCCCCCCCCCGGCCGGTACTATGTTGGACGCCTGCACTCTCCAACGGGTGGGACTTTTGCCCTTGCTCCAGGGGTTGTGTTAATTTTGGCTTAACAACGCGGAGTTGCTGCAGCATGGATATTTGTAGTTGGATAAGGCGTTGATGATGCCGAGATGCACTCCCAGACCGGTATGGGGACTGAGCTGGTTTCGCTGGTCCAACGAATCAGGCGAAGTGCCATGTCGCATGGATGACTTGGCAAGCTTTACGAGGCCGCCGTATGACAAGCAGGATTCAAGAGAAAGGGGGGGTCCCTTGTCGCATGGATATGCCTGCAGCAAATAAGCAGCGAGTCCCTAGTTAATCAGTGCTATTCTACGTGCTATACGGAGTATGTATTGTGTGGATTGTGTGTGTGCTGTATAATATGGCCGTCACACCGTCATGTCTCGCTGCAACATGTTGGTACATGTGGCCCTCCTTCTTCCTCGCTGTCCCGTCTGATCTCTCATCCTATATCGGCCCCATCGCATCTGTCAAGCCCATCCCGATCCGTGATTGGTCTGGCGAGCTGGTTCTGGGTTAGTTGTGAAACCTTGTCCTTTGCCCCGCCTGCTGCGACCTCATTCGCCCATCCGCATTGCCAGTAACCACGGAGAACATTGTGTGTTCTCTTCCCTCTGCCTCTCTCTCTCCCTCTCGCTCCTGGTCTCGTTGCTTTACAGTGCTGCAGGGCCTCTCTTTCTTTTTTGTCTGGTTGACTTGGCAATCGACATTCGTCGGCTTAAGACCTGTGGGGTAACCCGGATCGATCCCCGAATGGGGCCGGGCTGAAGACATGGTCTTTTATTGTTTGGTCGTTTTCTCCGTATTATACTCCATATCATGCAATGCAACGCAGTACGGGCTACAGAGTGTGTACGATCAGTAGTATTGGGAGGTGATATTGCGGTGTCGGCGACTACTGGTCGTTGTTTCTGCTGCTGCTGCTGCTGCTGCCGCCCCTGTGTGATTGACTCGACTACAGAAGAGATCCAACAAGATGGTCAACACAGAGCCGGCCGGCCATGGCCATGGCGAAACAGCCAACAAGAGGCAAATCCTTCCCGTCTTTCCTGGCCTCTCTGTGTAACATGCTCACCACCACACGCTGTTGTTCGTCTGGTAGTCGACCATGCATGAGGGGAACAGAGACAAGCAAGCACGATCTGGGGTGGTGCGGAGCTCCCAGGATGAACAGAGCGCCCGGTTTCATTTCCATTCTATTTTCTGTTTTCCACCTCGTGGCAAATCCAGGTAGATGCAGTACTAGTATGGCGCTTCAAAAAGCACAAGCTGCCATCCGGCCCATGTACCTTCTCACCATGCACATCCATTACGAGGTTCTCGTCAAATCGGCAACCTAACTACGCGGCCAACAGCGATTGCTGGGGCCGGCGTATCATCACCAGCCAATATCGTTGAGTGCAGTTTGGAGGGGCTTCGTTTCCGAAGTTCGGTGTGACTGACCGACAACTTGCTTCCTTGACGGAGAGAGACGGAAGGATGGAGTGATGGGGGCAGCGGGCATCAGGAGCGCCACTCTACACCACCAATGCCAATGGGAGGAGAGAAGAGACCAACTCTTGTTCAGCAGGAATAAACTTTATCGCCCTCATCCGAGTTTTGTACTCCGTATTGTGCAGCAATTGGCTCGCTCCCGTGCGGCAGCCGGTGGGGCCGGTAGTTTTGACAGGCTTCCATCGACCACCTCTGGGCTAAGATGCTGTCGGGACTGGAATGCAAAACGCTATGTTCACACATTCCTGCATTTCCCAATTGTTACTTAGCTCCAAACAATATGGTTAGGCCTAGTATTGGTTGCTAGATGATCATTACCCCGTTGCTGGGCATTACCTCGACCTATTGTTGCTAACGGAAGCTATATGGCCGACAAGGTTTGGTTGCTGTCCACGGACCATGGATACAGCTTTGATAACATTTCGCCTCGGTCGTAGGAGGTGCAATATCCCTCCTCTCTACCCAGCTTCCCTTGCGTGCGCCTTTGTATTTCTCTCCGTCTTCTTCAACATTCAGCATTGAATTGCATCAAACTAAGGAAGAAGACATAAAGCGTTCGTTCAGAGCAGTAAACTCGTCCTTGACTTTGTTGTCTTTAACCGCCCCCATCATACGTCTTGTCTTACACCGGGAACCATAGTCCTGAACCTAAACGAACAACAAGAAAGGTATACCCTTCGTTGTCGCAACTTGTTGCCAACATCCTCGGGTTGTTTGGTCGAAATGGCCTCTTGGACTGTTCCTCTCAGAACAGAGGCCGTTGACAACAACAACAACATCAACAGCAGCAGCAGCAGCAACAACAGAGATCTAAACATGTATTGGGAGGATATCAACAGCGCCAGCACCGACGATCCAGCCAACGACTTTTTTGGCCAGTTCGTTGACTTTGATTCGAATGGGAACTCCAATGACTTAGCTGTCGATGGCTACAATCCGTTGGCGACTACCATGTCCGGTATGCCCAACTCCATCATGTTGCTCGGAAATCATGGCACCAAGCTAGATAGCACCGTCTCGTCTGGTGTATCGTCCGGCGATGAGTTCGACTTTCTCTCCTGCAGCTCCAACATCGGCGCAACAGCCTCGGCGGCCAGTCACGAAATTGACCCGAAGGACCTGGCTTTGAGTACACACGAGCTGTTCGCAACTCACAGCTCCCAACAGCCATTTGAATATCTCGGTAGAGCGTCCATGTCAGAGGCTGATCTTACTCGACTCGAGAGCATATCGCTTCATTCGCCCCAGAAACCAAAAGTTGCCGCCTCAGATCCGTCATCACCAACGCCTCCCAATACTGACGTTCGCAAGCCCAAGAAGTTTGTCGAAACCATATCATCCACAATTAAGAAGGCCACTAAGATACGAAAGAATAAAAAGACCACCGAGACACAGCAGCAGCCCTTGTCGCCAAAGCAGGAGCCACAGCAATCCTTGAAACTCCCCAAGCAGCGGCGAGGAAAGACCAAGGCCGTAACTCCGGGCAATCTTCCAGCATCTCCTCCAATTCAGCAGCAAGAACAAGCCGCAAACTTCCATTTTATTCATGGCCATTATGAGGATCCTTTCGGAGACGGCGGCGCGCTTCTACCTCCGCAAGGTGTCAACCTGCAATATTATGGTCAGGTTGCTCCTGACACTCCTGTCGAATCACCAGGCGTCAAGAGTGAGCCGGGCCAAGGAAATTTCCAAGCAGATCAAGCCTGGAAACAACAGCATATTCAATGGCCAGGTGCCGGAGGCGAATATGTCACAAGTCAAGAAGGAGGAGGCGGTGGAGGCGGAGGATGGTGGAACTCGAACATGATAAACCATGGACACAACGAATTCACGAACCCTCCTCTTCACAATCATCAAAGAAGTGCGAGCATTCATGTAATGGGACAGGGACAAGGACAGAACTCTGGGATGAATTATGACTATGGCTCCATGGCTGATACAAGTACCAGCGGGCTCATGATACATATGCCTCAGCCTCGGGGGTCACAGTCAACCGTGGTTAATGATCTGACTGCAAATGCTCAGACTTTTCTCCCCCCGCCACCGGTGCCTCAAGCCATGGGCCCAGCGATGCCAAATTCAGAGCGCTCCCATCGCCCGCCAAAGGCCAAGTCGTCTGGAGCAAGACACCTGTCCTGCTCACCAGTCCGAAAGCAACGCGGCACGTCAGCATCACCGACTCCCACCGATCAATCGGCCGTTCCACGGTCTCGCCACAGTTCCGGCGCGTCTGTATCATCAGCCAGAAGCTCTTCTGGCCGACTGCCCGGCAGCATGCCAGGAACTCCATGCAGCGTGCGCAAGCGTCGCTCCCGCGATGCGAGCGGTTCAAGCGGAGGAGGTGCATCTGCCGGCGCTGATAGTGGAGGCATCGGCTTCGTGAACTTTACGCCTCATGATGGATCAATGCTCATGACAGGTGTCGCTCCAAGCGGCAGTTCCAAGACAAAAGCACGCCGTGAGAAAGAAGCCCAAGATCGACGACGCCGTCTAAGCGAAGCAGCTATCAAGGCTGTAGCCGCCGCTGGGGGCGATGTCGACAAATTAATAGAGCAAGGCTTCGCATTTTGAATAGCCAAGCGATATGAGATTTGCACCATGGCAGTAAAGCAAGCCTACCTGCACCATTGGACTCACAGCCGTTGAGGCAATTGGGGGAAAGCATTGCCTCGCGCAGCTATTACGCTTCCCGCGGGTATTTAGGGTTTCGCTTTTTCTTCTTCTTTTTTTTTTTTTGGTTCCTTCTTGATGGTTTTCATCGCCAACGCCATGTTGCCCTCCTTCCTCCCAGCCAGTTCGCATTGATGGCATGGACATGCATGCGCCTGCTTCTCTCCGTACTAATTGACACGACGTATACTCCTTACGAGAGAGTACGTTTCCAACTGTTTTTCCAAAACCGCCAACTTTTCTTTGTCAGCTGCCGAGTTTCTTTTTTTTTTCTTTTCTTCATCGTTCATTTTTTCGCTTTCGGAACCACATCCTTGTCTCGTCTCCCCTTTTTCTTTTTATCTTCCAGCTTTATTTAGCCTTTTAGCATTTGTTCATGGGGCCCAAGCAGATTATTACTGTTCATCTGTTTATTTCTCATTATTTTCCAGGCGATAATTATGTATGAGACGTGTGTGTGTTTTGTGTTTTTTTTTTTTCGGAACTCACCACCGGCGCGTCGTCATTGTTGTCATCTAGTGGCGCCTGGGTTCGGCGTTCACAGAGGGGGGAAATGAATGGGTCGGATAAAAGCGACAGACACAAAGAGATAAAAAGAGTGAGGGAGATAATGTGTGTGTGTGTGAGTGAGAGACAGAGAGAGAGAGAGAGAGAGAGAGAGAGAGAGAGAGAGAGAGAGAGAGAGAGAGAGAGAGAGAGAGAGACGACGGGGGGGAGGAAACAGGGAAACGGCAAGAGAGGGGTTTCAGTCTCTCGTGTATCACTACCACTTTTACAACTTATTATTGAATATAAGCTACTTAATTCTCACCCATTCCTTCATTCATTCACTCACTCACTATATATGCAAACATATATGCAAACATATATGCGTGCATGATGCATTGGTGATTTGTTCGTAACATCGACACAATGCCTCTACGGAAGAGGCAGCCAAAAACATGAATGACCTATCACAGACAGCAGTCCTTGATTTTCACGACAGGATGTGCTGGCGAGCATGTCACGCAATTTGATCACTCACAGATAGGGTCATGTTTCCAAATATATTCGTTTCTTAATCTCGTTTCTTCAGGACTATGTTGTCCGTATACAGCCAGAGCCTATCTCTCCAGCTTGGGTTCCAATGCCTTGGTTTCCCACATCTTTATTGGCTCGGCCCAAAATAGCCCCAATGACATGCGGCCCAGGCATGACAGAAATCTACAGCCCAGTAGCGTCACCCGTGTTGTTTCATCTCAATATATATGTATATATGTACACAAAGCAGGGGAGAACCAAGTTGAACGACACGAACAAGAAACCCGAGAGGACCAGTACCATATAAGGCAAGCGTACACGTCGTGCAAAGTCTTAACACGATCCGATCCCGCTCAAATAATCAAAAGACGCCATCATGCCTCCATTGGCAGACCAGAACCGACAGGCAGAAACACAATAACAGGGTAAAAGAAATCATGTAAAATAGAATATATTGTCGGGGCGTGGGACACATTAAGTCCTGGTAGCTTTCCTTTAAAACCCGTCGCTCAGCTCAGGCTCGGCTGAGAGGCGTCGAAGGGGTATAATTGCTGGTAACGACTTTGCGCCACGAGCTTCGACGTGGAACATCCAAGCTACCACAATCGTATTTAATATAAACGCAAAAATAGATCGACCTCCGTCGTCGCACAAGTACGTCAGCCGTTACTTTGCGTGTTTATAATTATAAATTGAAACGCTGTGTAGAGAGGCTATGATCATATGAAGCGTGCCTCGGGGAATATTTTAAACGCACATATCCTTCTAATCGTAACCGGCACCACGCTGCCATGGGCTATGCGACAAGCCAAGTTAGTCAAATGTGTCCCGGCTTCTTGTGCCATTCAAAGATGGAATAACACGCGAGAAAGCAAAACTTACCTGGCGTTGTTTTGTGGTCTATGTCCCGAAGCTGGACTCGCATTGTTGACGGAGCGCTGACCCATCGCCGATCCGGTGCGGTTGTATGGACTCTCAGGTCTTTGGCTCGCAGGGAAAAGTGGCATCGACGGGTTGACAGGAGATCGAGGCCCGTGCTGTCCCTGGAACGAGTGTTGTGATGCTGCGGCAGAAGCATTCTGGCCCGCTGCACGGCGGCGCAAGTCTTCTGATGTCAGTGACTCATTGTCGTCATCCAAGTCCAAATGGGACTTGTATCCTGTCTTCTCGCCTCGGGCAGTAGCTGCGAGGGCGTCAAGTTCGGTCGTAGTGTTTAAACCCGTCTGGGACTTCATGAATGAAGCACGGTCGTCGGCCATGTACTGGTAGCGAGCATCTGGGTTCTTGCGGAAGAAAGTGACTGTAGTAGAAATGATGACCATGAGTAGTAGAATGAGGGAGAAGGCGGCATTGAGAACGAAGAGCACGACGCCTACGACTCCAATAACCAGCTGAGGAGCGCCAAACACGTTTGAAAAGACGAGCAAGAAGATGGCGTTGAGGAAATTGACGACGCAAATGGCAATGTTGAAGGTGTTGGTGCTCTTATCCATCCACGGCCGCATCACCGAGGCAGCAATCAAGGCAGCAGCCTCAATGATGACAAAACCGATCGCTTGAGCAACACTATTCTTCTGAGCAAAGGCAACGAACATGGCCTTGACTAGAGTATAACCCAAAACGGGGACAATGAAGTAGAAGGCCGAAGCACGGAACTGGATGTAGAGAAATCCCCACTTGTTAAGTGTTTGGGGATCGGAAAACAGGATGTAGGCAGGGTTGCGGTGCATGGAAACAGAACGGCGGGCAACACGGATAACCTTGCTTGCACCCCAGCCGAGGGTTGCAGCCAGGCCAAAGAAGAAAAAGACGGCGAGAACAACCTCGGCAGGGGAATCGACTTGGGTGAACTCCCACAGACACAAAATAGCCATCTGGGGGAAACCGAGAAGGGCAACTCGGAAAAGAATGCCCTTGAGCACGGTAAACCAACCATTTCGGAATTCCAGAAACGTATCGCTCTCCATCCACTTCTGCTTAACGGCTAGCTCACACAAGCCCTTGAAGCTAGCAACCGCAATGATGGTAAAGACTACGAAAATGCAGAAGAAAGTCAAGCCAGTCATGAACAAGTTGGTCGTTTCAATCTTGGAGCGGAAGGCCACACGCTGGATGCCATAGACTATGTAGGCGCCAGAAGAGGTCATGATATTGGCTCGCTTCATGAGATTGGTGGCGGCGGTGATAACGGGCTTGGGCATCATGGCTGCGCTTCGTTTGAAGAGGCTCAGGCCGTGTTCGGCCAGCTGAAGGCCACGCTTCTCAACCTGAACGGAAACAGTCGTGAGAGTATCGAAAATGGTTGATGGCGTGCCGCCTGTGGCTCGTTGATACCATGTGAAAATGTCCTGCATAAAGTTGACTCTGATGATGCCCATGGACCACTGGAAATCTTGGGTCCAGGACTGGACAATAGGAGGCAAGTGGACGCTAGACAGGCCGAGAATGGCCTGGGCCTGGAAGTAGGCAAATAGAGACAGGGAGTTGGCAGCGACGTGAGCAGCGGTATTGGAATGTCCGAGACCATTGACAACGGCCGACGATACCAAGGCCAACCCAGCGATGATGGCGGTAGCCCACTTCACACCAAGCAAGTCTACCGTTTTTCCGTTGGAGATATCGGCCTCAACGCAAGCAATACTGCGTGGGTTGTCAGTCTTGGTCAGGTTGATTTGAACACGAACCGTAGCATCAAGATCGGGGATGCTATAAGCGATGCCGGGGATCTGCTTGGCGGCGTCGGCGGGAACAGGCAAGTTGAAAGCGAAGGGGATTTTTCCAGCAACCATAGGACACAAGCCGCCCAGCTTCATGTCACATGGGTCAAGGATCTTCTTCAAAAAAGTGTAGCCATATGCGGAAATGGCCAGGTCGAAGAGAACGAAACCCTGAACGGACGAGGTGGCGACGACTTCGACAGTCGCCGAGTTGTTGTTTGGTGTGTAAACGACATTGAAAAGACTGGCCGTGAAACTGGAGTCGTCTTGGCAATTATTGAGCGAGTTGGACATGAGCATATTCTCGCCTACGACAGACGAAACCATCGTGGCCATCGTGGCAAGGAGCACAAGCGGCGCCTTGAAAAGCGACCGCATCTTGGCGAGATTTGCGTAAGGTTGGGTTATTGCAGAATGATGGGAGGGATTTTATTTGTTCGGAAAAGAGCATATATTCGAGACTATCGTGTCCTTTCTGAGCGTCGTTGTCGTCCTGCGAAACGGGCTCGCTCAAGTGTGTTGATTCGAAAGCAGTCGTGGTGGGAGACCGTGTCTCGTGGCTATTTGGACGCTCGATTGGTGTAGGCGTATGTACGGCTTGCGCGGGGACCTGGAACGGTTCGAATAATCAAAGGAGGCCGGCCTGTGTTCGCAGCTGTGAGTCTGCAAGCGAAAGGACTTCTAACAGAGACGGCAATGGGCACAGGTGGGAATATGGGGGCGGGAGATGTCACAGCGAGTATAAGCAACAACGAGTGTCACAACAAGGCGGTCGGGCAAGTTGAACGTAGCGAGTGGCAATGCGAGCGATGAAAAGAATGCCTTCCACGTGGGGAAATCGTCCGGGGAAGGCACAAACGACGATGCGAGGTGCGAGGTGCGAGGATGGAGTATTGAAATGGCGGATTGCAGCAGCGAAAGAGCCAAGTAATGAGTCCGTTACACGAAGGGAGGAAGCCAAGAGAGACGAGGTGGGCGCAGGTTCAGGAGTGGAGGAATACGATGCAAGAGGCTTGGCTTCAGGTGGCTCCGTCGTGGTGGTGGTGGTGGAGAGTTGCCAGACAGAGAAAAGACGAGAGGGACTACCGCAACCCTGTTTGCAGATTAGCAGGTTTTGCGGGCGAGCGCGTGGACAAGAATGGCAACAAATCAAGGCGGAGATTTGCGAGACGGGACTGGGGATGGGGGGGAAGACTAGCGGCTGCGTGTCTGGCTGCTGGGCTGGCTTGGCTGGGAACTAACGATCTGTACTCCGTACTCCGTACACACTGACTGGGGACCTCCACGAATGCAGACCTACCTAACTAGCCAGTCGACGTGACTGCGTGAGTAGCGGGTGAGTGGATGGCGAGACAATTCATCAAGACGCTGCAGAGAACGGAGAGTAGCGGCAATACAATGGCTATCATGCTCTGAACTTGCACAGTACATAATGCAAGTACATATGCAGTCCCAGCGTAAGCGAATTAGGAGCAAGCAAGCCGCGTAGTAAAGCAACAGCAAGGCATCACATCCTACATATCTTTCCAGTTCCAGCTGCAGCCGCCATATGAGTCGCACTTCGTCGCAGGGCAAAGACACCTAGAGCTACCTGTGTACGGAGTACTGCTGATTTCCATGCCAGCCGGGTAACAAATAGGCCAGGCGGAGCGGGCGGATCACGCATTCTCGCTGCAGTACGGTGCGTTCTAGCGTTATCCAGGCTGCCAGGTACGTACCCCCTAATAGTGCCATTGCAAACGTCTTGTTGATGTGGACACCAGTGGGCTGTACCGGGACTCTAACTCACGCCCAAACTTTCCTGGAGCAGAGGTAGCGACGACAATAACACACTGTACACTTTGGGTCATCTCGTATCCACACTAGCATACAATACATGGCTGTCGCCTCCCCTCTGCCGCCACCGGCGCGCCTTCTTGCGCCAGAAAGCACTTGGCTCCCATGGTCTGTCCTTGGCATTGCGCGACGTTGCTGTGTAAAATTATGTTCTCGTAAATCTAGTAGTATAAGGGCAGAGCCAAGGTTACCTACTATCTGTGCTAGATTGTATTGAATTGTTCCTGGAGAGCAGCCTGGTGTGGGTTGTTTCCCGGTGAACTCGAACTAGTAGTAAGTATCCTTAATACTCACTGGGCGCATGCATCGTACTAAGAACTCGTACTGCAGCAAGTGCTTACCGGCTTACTGGCGTGTGCGTCTCACTCCGGACTCCGTACGGAGTACTCCGTCCTCGACCTGCTAACCAACGTTGGTCTTTGCGTCCTTCGATTGCATGCCCATGCATGCGCTTCCTTCATCAGAGTATTTACCGTAGCTCAGAGCGCGGGAAAGAAAGCATGACGAATCGCCTTATTCCACCTCATCTGGGCAGACTCTTGTAAAGTCCCACAGCTATATACAGAGCACTCCGAACCCCCATAGGCTAGCTCTTGTGCATCCCACGTCCACGGTCGCGAAAGTGGCCGTAACTACAAGTCAGCTACCTATGTAACTAGTACTGCTGCAGGAGAAAGGGCCACACCGAGTAAATAGAAACACAGCCAGCAGTGACGTGACAATCGTGGTGCACGCCTCCGCGCAGGAACCGCAAACCGTCATTTCAATACACCACGTCAAACATGGAAACCTTGTCTGCTTGGCCATTTGCGTACATGTGGTAACTTCCCACAGGTCGGAAATTGCAGCTGGCTGCTCAGCCTCGCAACAAATTTTAACATTCTCGGCGCCCAGCCCAGTCGACAGGCCCGGTCCTTGTAGAACTGATTGCCTGACACAAAACTCCTCATTTTCGATGGAGCAGTAAATATCGTGTTTCGAGTCCCCTATCGGCACTCTCCAGCCGTGGGAGTCCAGCAACTGACTCACGACTCCGTACGGAGTACTGCGTGGTTCACTGACTCTCAGGTCGCACGTCAGGTAATGAACAACGTTGAAATGTCCTCCTCTCTGAACACCTCCCCAAAGCCGCCAGCTGTAACTACCCAGCAGCCCAGAGTGCTGTGCTCACTAACTACTGAGTACGGAGTACTGCGTGTTGACATTCGTGCTCTGAAGACAAGTTCGGTCAGGCAAGCCAGACCTTTTAATCTGGTCCGTCCAAGCCCTTTGTTTTGACTTAAACTCTCGGGGCGTCTCTGTTTTCGCGAACAATAGCACTGGCATGCAGGGTGCGCGTTGTCCACATACTACTAGTATTGAGCAGCGGTTGACTCTTGAAGTGCCACTCAACTAACTACTCCGTACGGAGTACTCCGTGCTATGTATGGGGACGCCAGCACACCAGCAGCACAGCACAGCCAAGCCACGTGCATCATGGCGCTGGTTACTCCATAGTCTGACGAATTGCAACTTCAATATTCTGCACCGTTAAAAAGAGTCTACAGCTTCCCATACAATGAAGGGGGGGGTCTGAACATAACCCACCATTTCCCCCAGATCGAAATACGCGACTCGCACAAAAACTCCACACATGTCTCACAAAAAAAAAAAACAGGCGCTAGCATCCACCGCGCTGCCTTATTCCCATCCATCTCTTTACATGTTCCGTCTCAAGCTTGTATCCGACGTCCGGCCCGCTGAAGGTGGTGTGCTTCAGATGTTCGGTCCCACATGTGCCAGCTAGCATTTGGCGCACGGATCTGCATGACACGAATTGAATTTGAATGCAGGGTAACTAGGAAGTAAGTAGAGCATGACGCCAGCCGCAAGTCAACGTGAATGAAATCGTGTGAAACAAAAAAAAAAAAAAAAAAAATCCCCGTCCAGAACGACAGGTTAAATAAACATTTCATGGCGCTCTAATTATTGATGTATTCAAAGTCCTTGGCGGTGCCTATTTTTACTGAGCTACAAGTCCGTACATTCGTCCAAAGTTTCGTCCCATGTCTAGAGCTTCGTCTCAGGCGATTTATGCATACGTTGTGTGCTAGGTACTGAGGCTGGACTAACCCGTAACTAGCCTTCTAGTGACAAAAAGAATGGGCAGTCAATATGAAGCCCAGATATGACATTAAATATACGAAATTTTTTTACATACACCTTGACAGTGCTCCATCAATGGATTAAGTAGAATGGCCTGCCTTTACCTTTACAAGACATCCCATTGAGTATTCCAAGGCTGGTTCCTCTGTGTATAATCCACCCCATGCTTATAGAAACTCGTCAACTCCTCTTGATCTATACCGCAGTGTATTTGTCCATCTCGCCCTTGAAACCATCCCAGACCGTACGTTTTCCCATCCTCCAGCTTCTTCGCCATTTCGGCATTGCTGAACTTCTCGGTCCCCACAAAGTCATATAGCATCTTGCTCTGATGGATAAAGCCAAGGACCGACGAAATGGTGTTTGGCTGCCGCGGCAGAAATGGATGCCGCCGTCTCAGGAATACCAGACACGACACAATGCTCATGTAGAGAAGTATAAAGAAAACAATGCCAAAAGAAACGTAGAATGATACGATTGTCTCCTGGCCGGAATTGATGAGCTTGCTCTTATCCTCATCGACCTCGCCGTCGCCGTTGAGTAAAAAATCTTTGCCGTCTACTGTTGCCAGCCCTGTCACCAGAATGGTAAGGAATTCAGCAATGACACTACCACAGCCGATAAGAAACATGACAGTGTGACCGTTGAGGAGAGCCCGAATGGGGAGATAGCCCCACGGCAAGGCTGTATAGTCCAATGTCAAGATGACTGAAGGTGCGTGTCGTTTTGAGAGAACATAGTATGGCTCCATCATTCGGACGGCTGTCTCCATGGCGTTCCAGCTCATTTTCAAGCACACAGCCACGGCTGTGACGAACCACGGCGCTTTGTCCGTGACGATATCTGCTTGCGTAAACAAAAATGCGGGAACAAACCCCATGAACCCCAACAGGGCAATGAAAAACGGTATAAATCCCGCTGGTCGAAGCATGAGAGGATGAGGATTCTCCGATAGATGAACCTCTTCAAATTTACCTTTCTCTTGAGATGTGGCTGGGTTCTCATTATCAGGTGCCAAGGACGAGTTGCGAAGCATATACCGATTGTGCTTAAGTTTGTGGTGAATGTCCTTGTGCTTAGCGGTGTCCATATCCTTGAAATCCATTAGAATATGGCTCACTACAGCCATGGAAGCCAGGCCAGCAATGCCCTGTACGTCTGACAACAGCCCGGTGCGTCGAGTTTGTAGCAAAAAGAGCAAGCCAGCACCACATACAGCACACACGGCGAGTGTCGATGTCAGGAGCCGCGACCAGGCCGGTGAAAAGTGAAGGAACTTGTCGCCATTGGGGTGACTCATCCTCTCCTGCCGGCTCGGTGAGAGGAAAACCGAAGCAGATGCAAATGTGGGAACCAACGAAATCGCAAGGGTGGTCGCAATTGACGATAAGGCAACTGCGTAGTGTCCCAATTTGAGTGCTCGAAATGGTCGGAGGAAGTTGAAGCTTGTCACGTAGTCGACATTGATAGACTCGGCAGCCAAGGCGCCGCCTTGCTTCGACAGCTGGTAGTACGCCTCCAGTCTGCGAACTTCAAAATCGATAAATTGCCACAGAACACCATAAACAACAGCGGCTAATGTAGGCGCAAATTTTACCGCGAAGTAGATGCCAGCCTTGACATCCGTAGGTTTCTGGAACTGTAAAAGCGGTTCTTTCTTATACTTTCGAAATAGAACTTCCTGCATAGCTGCCAGGGCAACAGAGAGCAGAATCATCATGGTAAGGTATGGCCATCGCATGGACCATGGTTTCCAGTTTGGTTGAGGATAAAAGATTTCGGTCTCCTGGGATTTGCTTGCAAATGTACCTCGTCGACTATCCGAGTCCCAAACCATGTCAGATCCCTCAAAGTTGCTGAGGTCTGTTGAGGCCGTTTCAAGGATAACTTCAATGACCTCGCCTCGCCGATTCGCCTCGTCCTGGCCTTTATATTGAATCGTCTCTTTTCTTGAAAGCGGTTTTGTGGATTTGCGCCGCGTAAAAGACCTTGTCAAGCCTCTCCTGACCGATGTCGGGCTAGAAAGAAGCTCGGTGTCTCGCAATCTAGAGTTTGGCTGGATACCTTGTCCTAGTCCACCGGTCAGTGTTCCCCTGGCTTCCTGTACTTGCAGATTTTTGAGGAACTCCGGATCATATGAGCCCATGGGGCCCATAGCGGATGTGATGTCGAACGTAGGCCGCGCAGGCAGTTCCTCGTCCTCGGGAATAGCTTCATAGCGGGGAACTGCACCCATGGGAGCAGCCGATCGAAGTAAAGACAAGTCATATTCATCCTCCTGGATACTCTCGGGGATGCTCTGTCTTGCCAGAGATTTGTAGCTCGGCTTGCGAATACCACTAGAGAGAGTCCGCGCGGGCGGCGCAGCAAACGTGCCAGACACTGGCGCATAGTCGCCAGGGCCGACACCGCTATAAGCAAAGGAACCGGTCCAAGAGGATGGGGGAGAATGGGAGTGCCCTACGCGATCGTCTTCCGTATGACTTGGGCCTTCTTGGACCGACTGTAACGATACGAGCGAAGGTCTTGCCCGCAAATCGTGCAAGCGAGAAGAATCATTATCGTAGTACGCTGTTGCGTCGCTCATGGCAGAAACGCTGGACACCCGGCGGTCGTCGAAGTGATCTGAGGCAACTGTTCGACGCCAGGGCTCCCTGCCCGCTTGATCATGAGACCCCATACTTCAGCAACATCACCATGGCTAACTAGGCAGCCTCGTCGAGGAGCGAGCTCCGGAAAGGTGATTGGTAATACAGCAACCGCAGGAAATGAGCGAATGCGCCAGTAGCGAGGCGGGTACGGTCCTGCGTACGTCGCAAACCCTAGGTCCTGAGTGTAAAGAAGGCAAGCGCCTTTCCTCTCCCAAAATCAGTCGTGGACAGCAGGAGGCCAATACAGACAAGTAACGAGAGTCGGCAAGCAAAGGACAAGATTTCACAGGTTACTCATAGCAAGTTGGGGGAATGGGAAGGCGTCTGGTGAGTTCGAAGTCGTGGCATTGGGTGCGAGCTAAGTTATTACCGGGCGGATCACCCTGGTGCTAGTACTAGTTAGTCGGCGTGTGATTGCTCCGTACATTACTTGATTGCCAGGAGCGGCCTGCTTGGCTACGAGGCGGCTCAACTGCAGATGAGGGTTAAGGGCAGCGTCAATGTGCGACGGCAGCCCATTCGCAGGTTGAAGCACCAGTGCGTATGGTTTGATTGGCCAACCTTCCGAGTGATACCACGCAAAGACGCCGTGCCCTGGCGCTCAGCTCGTTAGCGCCACAGCGGGAGGCAACGAGGTGGGTGGGGGGGAGCATGGGGGGCCTCCAACTTTTCTCTCACCAAACCGATCAAAACGACGGGGGAATCTTGTCGTAGGGCTGGCATGCAGACTCTGCCGTCCCACCCGTGGTTACGGAGCAGTGGGCTAACTAGTGATGTCTCCTCACCAGATATTGCCAATAGAGTCAATTGGATGATGGTCCTCCAGGCCAGCACTGCACATGATACGGCCTGTTGATCTCCAAGTCCACGTTAAACAGTCTGAGGACTATCTACTCCGTACAGAGTACTCTATAGTTATTGTGCTCCGTAGTCTAGCAGCCCATCCCATCATGTCGTCCGCAATACGCGCCGACGAGCATAGCGCCGTGCCCCAACCGCCAGAAACTATTAATAATGTCCCGCCGCTCACACAACGATGCTCTCTTGTGGATGCCAGACGCCACCGTTATGCTGGAACTGTGTCGAGCGTCGACCATGATTGGGCTGCAGCTCTCCGTTGGATTATCAAGGGGAATAAGCAGAGCTAGCCACATGGGCGATGGCCACAACCCAGCAACCCGGCTCCTGCAGCTGTATTCCTATCGTTACGGAGTCTCCGCGACTAAGTAACCAATCTGCAGCTTGTTGCTCCGTACGGAGTACATTTAATGTGGCTGCAGGCTCTGTGGTATTTCCCCTTTTGTCCACTTCAGTCGGAGGCTTGTTGAGCCAGTCATTTTCTACAGCAGCTTGGTCCAGGGTAGTTATTGTGTTTTCGCGCACATCAACCTAGCACACCATCCGTATTTTCTGTGGCAGTCATCAGATTACGGAATAAGTCTTGACAAATGACGTGGAGTGCGGAGTACACGAAGGATTCTAATTAAGTATTTTTCATAGGTTTGGCAGAGACGGCGCACAGCGAGCCAGATTCTAACCTAATTTGATTCAAAACTTCATTCCTGCCCAGAGGTAGGGCCTACGCCAGGGAGCCGGGATCCTATCACTTTGGGTCTGAGTGCTGCCACCCAAAGACGTTTCAATATCTCTTTTAAGCATATTTCGCAACCTTTCTATATCACTATTGCTCATGCAAAACCATCTTTGGCAACAAAATTACGGTCCCAGTATACATCAATGCTCAAGTCATGTACGTTAATCTGTGCGGTATGTAATCGCATGAAGCACTCGCCAATTCCAATATAAGCTTTGCAGCAATACAGAAACGCCACCCTCAATCTATCAAAAAACAAAAACGGCTTCGCTATACACTATACACAGACTCGAGAAATCGAACCATAGACCAACGCCTCACAAATGGGCTGCAGTGTCAATGTGTAATCTCTCATCACAACAACCAAATACCGGCGACAATCATGGTCACAAACGAAATCCAGAGACTCTTGGCCACGAGTATAGACGCGACGGAGGCTTTCCCACAGGGCCTTGACCGGTCATAGGTGACATTATTGACTGCCGCGGCTGCCGCAAACACCGAGCACGGCGGATCGCCATAATTGTAATAGTCGACATTGAGCACATTTGGCGCGCGACCCCAGTCCGAGCGACAGTTGTTCGCTGCCAAGCCTACACTGAGATTGCCGGTGGCGGCGAGGGTCTCATTGAGGAGAGAGACGGCAGGAACAAGAAGGGAGACGCCAAACACCTTGAACTCGACATTGAGGTTATGGTTCATTATGTACAGGCGGTCCCTAGCAGCCTCTTTGGGCAGGTCAGGCGGCCGCTGAACAGTGCAAGGGAAAGATTTATCCATGGGGTCGAAGGGTGTCTCCCAAGCCTGACCGAACTCGTCCATGAGCCAGGGGTACTTGGTTTGATTCGCCTGGTAGTCCAGGAACATGACCACACGCTTGCCTCCGATTATCATCTCCTCCAACGAAGGCCAATCATTCAGACTCATAGGCAGAAAGGGCGGGGTGTAAACGTATTTGGTGATGCCGGACTGTTCGATAAACGGGACATAAAGCGAGGGATCCGAGTAATTGCCATTGCCGAGCAGGATCGTCACCACGTCGTACGGATGCTGGTCGACCCAACCGGCAACCTTGCCCAACCACTCGTAAATAGGACCAGCATCTAGCAAGTCACAAGATGTGTGGCAGAAGTGGGGGACCGAGCCATTTGCAGGCCATTGAATCTGGCCTTGGAGAAATCGAACTCCATCATTAAGCTGAGTGATGACATCGACGGCTTGATTGGAGCCACTGTTTCCTGGACGAACAAAGGGCGAATTGTGGCACCCTACATTGGTGATGTTGCTATACTTTCGAGTACAGAACTCGACATAGTTGTTGCAGGGCTGTGTGTTTGTTGGTGCTGCTGACGTTGTCGTGGTGAAGTTGGCACCTGTTGTCAAGGTTCCGGTCGACGTCCTGGCCGTGGTCGAGCTGTTTTGGCCTGTGAGAGTAATTTTGGACCCATAGGATTGGTAGGGCCCCGTGGGAGGACCAGTCTGGCGTGTTGGCTGTTCTGTTCTCGTTCCCGTATAAAACTCAAGGTCTGACGTAGCACTGTAGGAGACTGATTGGGCTGTAGCTGCTGGCGCGAGCAGTGCAAGCGCTGCCGTTACCGTATATGCCCTCATGACGGGCAGGCAAACGACATGAAATTATGTAGCAGCTATTGTTGTTTACGAGGCGTACAAGTCTGGCGTGATACGTGGTGGGGAGGGGGTGAGGAGAGGAGTGCAGCAACGAGACGCCGTGATAATGCAGCGTGCCTGGCACAACACCTATCAGACCAAACCAAACTGCCAAACCGCCTTGTCCACAAGATGTCAGATGTCGGCTGGTACGGAGGAGCAAATGCTGCGTCTGATCCAAACAGGCCAGGACTGAGAAACACAAGAACTAGATGAAAAGCAAGCGAGCGAGCGTTGAGGGGAAAGAAGTTTCAATGAGCGAAAAGGGCGAAGAGAAAAAGAAGAAATGATGTCGTCAGTACGGGGTAGAAATCAACGGTTCTGGTGCGTCCGCACTCCGTCCAGACACTGCCCCGACCCATACAACTGCCAGGCCGCACTACCGCGCACTAGCTGATTCTGTATAAACCGCAAGAACAGGAGACTTAGTCGGGACTAGACGCTCATCAGGGGCGGTTCCGGCATCTCTGCCCAAAGATTTAGTGCTTGCAGCCGATAGGACCACTTTAGGACATGCTGGACCTTGCTGGACAAACTCGGGCATTGAACGGTTTTGGTTTGGGAGCCGCCAGAATGAACGGCGGCCACCCGGCGCTACATGAATCGGTCTGGCGTCTGTGGCTTGCCCGACATGGCGAGCGGAATGGATTTCCCGATTTTTCAAGAGAACGAGCTGGTGCAAATCCCTTGACCCCCGGCATAAGTAATGAATGCTAGCAACAACGCAGTTATGAATTGATTGACTCTGCGGTCGCGCATTGAGACATGATAAAGTGGAGAGGATAGGGAGATGCTCCGTACAATATTCAGTTGAGTGCTGCTGACCCACTCAGTAAACATTATTGCGCTGCATTTTTCATGCACTGCGACTGGGTAGTTACATGACATTGTACGTATAGCATGCATGTATTGCCATGGTACATTTGAGTTCTTCCCTCATGTTCTGTCTTGACCCTCTTGGCAGCCAAGCCCAAGCCAAAGCACAAGACCAAGACCAGTCCTCGTAGTCAACTGGCCTCAACTCTGCGTCGATTGTAACTAGCAAATAATACGAGAATGTGGGCGGAGCCGGAGACTGGACAAGAAACCAAACATTGAACCACAAGCCACTTGGTGTCTGGCACAACCTTGTCCTAACTCCCTTTGCCGGTATTGCCGTATTGCCGGACAATCTATTCATACTTGACGTTGCGTGGCGTATACATTGCTGAGTCACGCTGCTCAGTCCATCTTCAACAGTCAACATCCGCAGCGTTGATCGTTGATGGCCTTAATGACCATGCGTACAAGTAACCCGTTATTGTACAGTCATAAAGTCGCATCATGCATCAACAATTTGTTGCGGCACTGTAAGGATTCTGGGGCTGTGAGCGTAGCATCAGCGGCAACACCGTCACTAGACTAGCTCCTGATATCGGATGGGCTCAGTAGCCTCTCCATATTTTGGTTAGTACGGAGTAGATGCAGCATATAGAAAGATAGCTTCGCACCTAGCTAGGAAGTTTTATTTGAGTCGAAGATCCTCCGTCACGAGTGGAGAAGTACGCATTGTAAGGCACGTACCTCATAGTGTTCTGCTTCAACGGAGAGATAGAGGGCCTTCTGGGCCTCCTCCTGTGAACAGTACAAACACGGGACGACCAAGTTGGAGAGAAAGGCGCAACGTAGTCCGTACGACCTCATCTAACAAGATTGCAAGCGTGCCGACTTGTACTCCGTAGACTTTCATCTTGATTTGAGACTGGAGCTCAGTTGAAACCCACTTGGATGTCCCACCCGTGCTTGACCGTGCTGGTCTCCATTTGCTGTGCTGCGCGTCGTAACTTAAAATGCCGTCGCATCCTTGCGAAACTCGAAGATGCTGACAGCATTTCTCCCTCCGGAGTGCAGTTTGTGAGCGTGAG
Source organism: Conoideocrella luteorostrata (assembly GCA_032433595.1). Lineage (NCBI taxonomy): Eukaryota > Fungi > Ascomycota > Sordariomycetes > Hypocreales > Clavicipitaceae > Conoideocrella > Conoideocrella luteorostrata. Next base: position 56,742 of record JASWJB010000104.1, read on the forward strand.
CATCAAACTTGGCTTCGGACCAGGCTTGCGAGCTTGGCGGGCTGACGACGGAGTTCCTGAACTAATGACGATACCGTGATGGAGAGGGCGCTGCGCTTAGAGACGCCGGTCTACTGGACATTAGTTTGATGTCGTGCTTCAAGGGTAATCGATTCATTAAGGGCACCGTGTTCCAGGCTTTCCTCTCGACACTCTCATACTATCTGTCATTGGACGGCATGAACTGCGCAGCCAAGGAAGGCAAAACTGGGCGCTATTGACGCGGTGGACTGCCCTTGATTTCTGGCTAGCTCATGTCTGCATCAATGGCTGGCTTGGCCTTTTGGCTTCCGAGGCGGCCGGCCGGTGCGATGGGGAGTGCACCGTCATCATGAATTTGTTGGAATACGTAGGACGCATTGTGCCTGAATCACCACCCTGTCAGCTGTTCCCGCCGACTGGGTTTCATAGGCCCCGGCGCATCATTACGGCTGCCGTGATCCATTGGCCGATCAAATCGGAGGTGAGATTTTCTCAAGCCGATATTGGACTGATGCAGCGACCGCAATTCTGCTCTGACGGGTAATCTCTCCGTATTGTAACTATTGCAAGTACTCTGTACTCTGTAAGAGGCAGAGTTCTGCATGAGCAGACAAGGCGGCGGCATTCAAATGTTTTGATGACGAGTTTCACTGGAGTGACTGGTAATTGACTCCAAGAACTCCCAAGATCTCGGTACAGACAGGCTCGAGAGTCCCCCCTACCTCCCCGTACCTCCCCTGTTTATTTTTCTTTGGTCGCGGAGGTGGGAACTGTGGATTCCAGACATGCATTTACTACGAAATAAATATTGTACTCCCGTAGTCGGTACTCCGTAGTTTGTAGGCAACAGACTGGACTGGGCTGTGCAGGCCATATGCGGCGCTAGCATTGGCATGAATCGATGTTTCTTCGTCTGGTCTGGCTGGTGTACTCCGTAATCATCTCCCGTCTCCCGTCTCATCTCTGCCGACTCTTGTGCGACCCAAGCTCTAAAAGCGCCGTAGATACCTGAAGTTGTGCAAAACTTTATCCCCCCCCCCCCCTGTAGCTGCCTCTAGATACGCCGCGCCAACGACGTCACGCATAACTCTTCAATCTTCCACAACACCACCAGCATCCATCCTCCCCGTACTTTACATTATCCCCCACCTGCTTTGCATTGCTTCTCCTTTCGTCAGTAATTGATTTTCAACTTCTTGTCTTCGGCGATCGGCTGAAATGCCCAAGTCAACCTCACTCACCCTTCTCGCCATCCTCAACTTCTGATCCAACTCCGAGTTCCCATTGCCGCACATCGGGCCATCTGCCCAATTGCCCCCATCATGGCCGCTCCCAAAGCCCGTCGCAACACCACCATCATAGCTGGCGCCTTATATTTTGTGTCCATACCTTTTCTAATTCTCGTCCTTCTGGGAAACACACACGACGTGCCCGTCCTGAGAGACCTTTACTTCTTCCAACTCGATGTTTCCCATATTATCCCCATCGCCGCTGCAAACGCCAACCTGCTCAACTCGGTAGCTAGGAGCCTTGGTCTCCATGATTTCTACCAAGTCGGCATATGGAACTTTTGCGAAGGTTACCTCGATACGTATGTGTTCATACCCCTCCACCCAGAACAATGGTTCCGTAATACTAATTCATCTGCCGATCTCAAGCGGCATTACGTATTGCTCCCCTCCCAAGACGTTCTACTGGTTTAACCCTGTCGAAATACTCGTCAGTGAACTCCTCGCTGGCGCGCAGATCGCTCTACCGGCTCAGGTCAAGACAATTTTGAGCCTCCTGGAAATCGGGTCCAAAGTCATGTATGGCTTCTTCATGGCCGGCACAGTTCTCAACTTCATCCTGCTTCTGGGGACGCCACTCGTCATGCGAACCAGGTGGTTTAGTCTCTTTATTTCGTTTGTGGGCGGACTTTCTGGCATTGTCCTCACTGTTGCTGCCATAATTGCCACAGTCATCAGTGTGGCCGCCAAGGTGGCACTCACTGCTCAGGATCAACTCAATATCAGTGCGAATATCGGCGTCAAGATGTTTGCGTTCATGTGGATCGGTGCTTTGACGGCCGACTTTGCGTTTTTGTTACATACTGCCATGGGATGTTGCTGCAAACCTGTTCGTCACAAGGCGTCAAGCGAAAAGATGTCGCCGTCGGCGAATAGTTCCAAGCATAGACTTTCCGACTTGCCTAGTTTTGTGAGGCGAAGAAAGACACCTTCACAGTGAGTCCGCATCACGGCATGTAGCCGGACGGTATTTTTTGGCGATTCGGCGTCTTGGAAGCGCTTGGTCATACTTAATTGGCAGACGCTACAGTACTACAACGCATTGATGCTACCTCATGGAGCGAGCTTGCAGAATTTACTTGTTTTTGGGGATGTAAGGATTTGAACAATAGGTTAGACAGACATATTACTAGAGTGAGTATGGGCACACACTGCCCAGTGTACATATTGGGAACTAAAAGGTTATTTGCTCTACACATAATATTTTAACACCATTCAACTGATCCAACCTGCGGCTTACAACCTTGCTGATAATATCTAGCTAAGTCGCACCAAATGCTGTCTTCTGCGAGTTTGAAATCTACCAGTTGGCTTACATTCTATGGATCACCTCTCGTAGGTTCGCGGCTGCATCTACTAGCAAAGTGATACCTTAGAGTGTAAAGAACCTCGCGCCTCTCACTTGTTTGACTTTTCACCCAAACTCAAGGTTATCTGCCCCTTTCCTCCGCTGGCCCTTGAAACTCTGTCCCTTGACTTTAAATATAGCTCGTTCTTCCGCTTGGAGGCCTTCTTGAATTCCACCACCTTCTATTCCTTCAAAACCGTGTGAAACAAGGCCTCTCAGAAAATTCGATAACTTTTTTATTTAAACAAATAAAACACTGATCTTAATTTTTCCTCTAAGAAGTCATGATCTCTTTGCGGAAGCGTTCGGCCACCCTGGCTGTCCTACTGGCACTTCGTGCTGTCAAGGGTCTTCCTGCGAAGACTATCCTCGTTGACCCTGTTATTGTCGAGGATGGGCAGGATGCCATAACGAGTGTGTCTTCGGCCATTGCCGAGGACTACGCCCAGGTCATGAGCCAGGTTGAAGAAATGAGTGGTGCGCCTACGGTAACCGTGGAACCTTTAGGACCAGGAGGTGAGTGATTCGTGCCTTGAAGTATTTTCATAATTTCTCTTATATTGATATGAATCTTGTAGGATATAACTTTTCTGATCCCGCTTCCCGGCCAACCATCATTCACGTCAACACTACCATGGCTACCTCTGCATTCATCCACCCTCGTGCGAACAAAGGCCCCGAGGATGACTACGACACCTGGATCTCGGTCATCAACGCCACGCCCTACAGCTGGCATATGATCTACAACAACTCCTACCAGCTTATCGACTGGGAAGGCGACTGGCCCGAGCACATCAGGCCCGGGCAGAGCGTCAGCGTGAGGGCCAACGTCTTCGGGTACGGCCAGCGCAACCGCTACGACACGGCCGGCGAGGTAACCTACCGGCTCGAGGGCACACACCAGCCGGCCTCGCTGCAGGTCCAGTACCGGTCTGGACGGCCTCACAACGTCTGGATCCAGTTCCGGGAGAGCCTCGAGACGCTGAACAACGCGAGAAACACAGAGCACAATCTTGGCTTCAGCCGTATACCCGGCGGAGTGGGCTTCGTGCTGGCCGGCCGAGAGGGGGACTTCCTCTCCAACGACCCTCCCCTCGCGTGGATGCAGAGCCAGCTGTATGAGATAGGACACCTGCCTCTTCGGCAGATCTCACTGCCGCGATCTCACCACGCCGGCATGTGGAAGTGCCGGAAGACCATAGGCTTAGCGCAGCCTCGCAACACCCAGACGCACACGCTCCCCCTGCGCGACCAGCTTGGCAATGGCGGCATCCGCGTGCTCGACGTGCGTCCCATGTTGTACAAGGGCCAGTTCTACGAGAGCCACGGCTCCTTCGTGGGGGGTACCGCATGGCACGGCGTGCTGGGCGCAAAGCTCAAAGAAATGATCGACATATTCAACGACTTCACGGGAAGCGTCCCCGGGGAACTCTACATCTGGGACATCCACGAGAAGGACGCGCGCAACGCCGACAGGGGCTTCCGCGCGCTCTCCGACAGCGACCGCAAAGCCCTCTACAAGCTGCTCGAGAAGATCAAGCACCGCAAGTCGGTCCGTCGGGACGAGGACCTCACCAGACGCCCGCTTGACTACTTCATCCAGCGGGATCTCGTGGAGGAGAAAAAATCCAGCGTCCTAATCCGCGTCCCCGCACATTGGGCCCTGGAGGATGCGGAGAAGGACTTCCCCGGCGCAAAGGAAGGCTTCATCTCGGGCCTCAACTTCCCCCTCAAGACGCAGTGGTCCGACACGAACTCCGCGTCGAGGATGACGGACAATCAGCTCTCCCGTCTGCAGCGAGCCAGGCCGTCCAGGAACAGCCAGATGCTCAACATGGACTGGTTGCTGACCCAGAAGGGCATTCAGGCCGTGATTCCAATGGAGTCGATCATGGAGCTGAGCCGCGTGGCGTGGAGGACGCTGTACGGTGCATTCTGGCAGGCCCTCAGTGACGAGACGTATCCCAACATGGTGACCATGGATGATATTCACGGGAATCAGCAGAAAACCATGGCCATGGTCATCAACAAGTGCTTGGCTGCAAGGCGATGCGGAGAATTGGGCGGCATGGTGAAGGTGGATAAGGGACAATGACCCGATGAATTTGGTTTTCTCTTCTCTCTCTTTTCCCTTTCTTTTATTCTTTTCCCTTTTTTTTTTCGTTTTCTCTTTTTGCTGCCTTTCTTATGTTTAGAATAGCTAGGAATGTCAAGATGGCGAACTTTACTCCAACTTTTTTTTTTTTGGGGGGGGTACATAGAACTACAAAGGTATATAATCCAGATCGCTGACTGTTTTCATTTCTGCCATATGATGTGACAAGAATGCAAGGGTAGAGATGAAAGACATGTCCCGATGCTGACGAGCATCCACCGTCAACAACAGTTGACTCGCAAAGGACCTGCATATCAGGTCAATATCAGAGCACCCAGGACACAGTTACGGGCCATCGCTGCTCTGGTAAGAGGCGGACTTTTTGTAAAGTAGGAAATGAAGGAGCCGTGGCTGATATTCTTAGTCAAATCAGTCTGTAGAATCGATGTTGGCTTTCACGAAAGAGGAGACAGAATGAAGCACCATGAGTGGGTGAAAATAGCACCTGGACGTAACATGCTCCATAGTTTGCATTGTTCATGCATGGCTCTATAATGTACGGTGTCTACCTACATCCCTGCGTTCAAATTCTGCTGCCGACGCTCTGAGGGAAACTGGTTGGACTTGCGAGAGGGCTCGACTCGACCTCAGTCACCGCAAACTCCGACCGCGTTCCCGTGCATATTTTGCAGCGTTTTCATTTCAAATCCACACACTCAAGCCGGATGTGCAAACTAGGCAGGCAAATGAGCTGCATTATATGTTTTAGAAACGAGCCTTAGCGTGAATACGCAGAACGAAAACATGTTTGCGAAGTCGTGGAGTGTATTTTTTGTAACGCCTGGCACACTACAGGGAATCCAGGCTTGGTCTGGTCTTGTCTATACCGGCACGCTGTGCCTATGCAATAATGCCATCCTCTATGCCCTGTAAAACTCCTCGTGCGTGGAAACCAGAGCATCAAGCAAGTAGCGTGTCGTCATTCATCAGGTCCTCATCTTCTATCTGGGAGTCAAATCCGATCCCAGCGTCTGCAACGCCCTTGTCTCCGCGCCGTTGCTCCCTCACAAGATGCTTTACATACTCCTTACTCCCGCTCAGTTGATCGTTCATCTGCCGGTATTGCTTTCCCAGGGTCTCGATGTTGTGATGCGACTGCGCAAGCTGCCTTGCAAACTCCATCTCGGATATCATGTCGCTGTCTTGCCGAAATGACAAGTAAGTGCTGTTCTCGTGTTGCTCTATTTGACCGGCGAGCATCCCAGATTCAATCATCTGGCTGATCAAAGCTACAACCGCATCGTCATTCTCTAATGGCCTCCCGGTCTCCGCGCTCAGTGTCGACTCTCGAACATGAGTGATGTCGACGTGTTGGTATATTCCCCCTAGTCTGATGATTTGCCATTTTTGGTAAGCAGCCAGGATCTCCGCCAGGAGAGTGACAGTTCCGTCTTCTTCCCAGGTCTGTGCGTTCTCCTCGATTTGTTCCTTGAGCTTCTCGGCTTCAGCCGTGCTGAAAAGTTCAGCCACAATGTTGTACGGCTTTGCTGTAGCTTTGTAGGTCGAATTGGCACTAGCTGATGTGTACGAAGGGGCCGTCGGGGCTTCGCCCGTGTCGAGAAGTCCCACCAGAACCCATCTCTTGTACGAGTCGAGCATGATCCTACTGGTGGTCCTATCCTTTAAAGGATGAGAAATGGCCTGCTCAAAGGCCGCCACGGCTTTGCCCCAATCCCTCCTAGACATGTATATCAGACCTCTGAGGTAGTTGTATTCCAAAACGGTTGTCGCATTAATCTTGTCTGTCAGGCCAGTTTGTGTCGTGACGAAGGAAGCTGGGGCTAGGGCTGGATCGCAGAGTACACTGTTTTCCTTGGAGCCGGGCCCATTGGGATAGAAGAGAATATCTCGATCGATAACCGGCATAGCGGATTCGATGAAGTTAGATTGATACGCTAACTGGGCCAAACGCAGGTGCGTGGAAGTGAATGTTGAGCCGGTTGGGTCAATTCGGAGAATAGCTGTAGACAACAGTTTGACGGCTACTGATGGCTGAGGCGCGGTAAGTTTGCTAAACGCCAAAGACAGCAGTGCCACGAAGACTTACCGGAAAGACTTGGCCGGTTGCAACCTGGTTCAAGAGGGAAAGCAGATGCTGACCGACATACCGGACCTGGACAGGATCGAACTTCAGAAGAAAGTCCAACATGCCGTCAAGGAGTACTTGATGAGTGGCCGAGAGGGCAGCGTTCGTCGGTTCAGATATGATCTGGAGAATGAAGATAAAGCCGATCGAATGTACGGAGGGATCGATATGCTGAAACAGATGGAAAGTCAGCGAATGTCCTGCATGGCCACAAGATGGCGAGATGCGCAAGATTCGACATGCAGCGAAACTACCTTGAGTAGATGCTCTGGATGACTCAAAACGGCAGACCGGATCTCCGCTGCGCTGCCGTTCAGGGTGCCGATGTGCTGGGTAATCGACGTATCGTATGCCCTAATCGCGGCTTTGGAGGTCGGGTTGACGACGGGGTCTAATGCCGTCAAGGCATCAAGTGCTTCGTCCATGGCTTTTGTTGTTCCGGGCAGCAGGAATACGGTGGCGAGGTATGTTGTTGACGATGTTGAGTGCTTGGCCAGCGTCGATGGCGGACTTGAAGTCCCACCGGTGGTCAGTTATCGTGGAGCGAGCTTCATACTAAGTCGCGCGTGCGCAACGTGGTCGGTGTATCGACCTGTGGAACACTGCAGCCAAACACTCTTAGAAATCGGCAGAGTTGTGTATTCGCCAATGCTGGCACCCGCCGCATAAAACCAAAACAATTTGAAAACAAAAAGTGGGTGGCCGTGGCAGTGATTTAGATGAGGCCGAAAGGCTGCAGAGAAGTGACTGCTTGCTGGCGTTTGGGTTGAGGATGGATGGATGGAGGGGTAGGGTAACTACTTCGTAGGTTGGTTGGTCATTGACTTGCAGGTCACAATGTGGGGTATGCACAGACTAACTAGTTAATGCATTTTCATTCATGGCGATCTTGTTATCGAAGCTCCTCCCACACGCCAGTATCATGGTGTCCGCTTTGTGCCACTCAAGCCGTCATAATCAATCTGTATTGTACTCTGACTAGAGACATGGGCCTAGAAAGAGAGGGAAGCAAGCAAAATATACCTTATGCGGCAGGAATTATATAGAACCCCGTCAGTCTAGCGCTACATCATAAGATTGCATCCTGCACAGAGAACACCTACATCTTGTGAAGCTTACCAAACAATCCTCCCATTCATCGAATAATCTACGTATTCCTGTAGTTGCTCCATTTGACTCCCCTAGGCCTGTCTTCTAACCACCGGCCTCCATTCAAAGGGTACTAGTGGCCCCTGTCCTCGTGAACCGGAATCGCCTATATACCAGCAATGTTAGCACGACCACAAAATTCTCTTTCTATAGGGCTGGCCACCTACCTGGCAAAACCTTTGAAGATGAACCTGCCGAGTCGGCAGGCCGCAAAGCCCGCGTCCCCATATAATCACAAACTGTTCTGGGCTCTAAAGGTTGTGTGCTTTGCGTTGATCTATGTTCGCCAGATTCGCCAGACAATTTCCGCCAATTTTCGGATCGAGCGCGAGCTTCAGAAGAACCCGTTGTCTGCTCGATCGTGTCCGTCAGTTTTTGTTTCCACCACGGCGGAAGCCCCCGATACAGTCCCAGCGATCTCTGTGTAGCTTCATCACTGGGCATCTCATGCTTGAACTTGCATCCCTGCTGTGTGAAGGCGCAGACACCATCATGTATCCATTTATCGCAGTAAATCTTTCCTCCTCCAGCCGAGCTTCGCGATGGAGCATAGCTAGAGTCCTGTGAGCAAGATTAGCCTAATTCCGATATTAGTCGTGTTTGAGGACCTACTTGAAACGTGAAGAATTGGCCGGAAGCTGGTCTATCAGCGGACAGAACAGGCAAGATGATCATGCTGTCGGTTTGGGCCACTCGTTGGGGGATACCATGGATCGGAGAGAGCATATCTGCAGGGATGAGTCTTGTGTATTGGCCACCCCCCCGATCCAGATAGTAAGCACAAGGTTGGTCCATGGCGTTCGTGGCAGGGGTCATGAAGGGTCCAATTGATTGAGGAGACTGCTGGCGTCGAGGACCAAGCGAAGATGGCACCTGCCTCGGCGTAGAACATGACGCTGCTCGTGTCTAGACATATGGCGGTAGCCTAACCAAAAGACTTATAAGGAGAACACGAAATGGACTATCATAGAGAAGTACTGCTGTGAATGAGAGGGGACCAGATATAATGATGGCCGGAGACACGCTCTACGAGCAGTGAAGCACACGTATAAGCTTGAACGGAAGCGGTAACGACGTGTCACATGAAATTCTCCATCTGTGCAATCACGGCTTCTAGGAGACAAGATCTGCAAAGCCACCGAAATGCACTGGCTCGTTGTATCACGGATTTTGGTCAAGTGGACAAACAAGACCAGCAAGTGAATCACATTGCAACTAACAGTCCGGTAATATATTTTTATTGTTAGCTGTATTGACCTGCAACTTCTCATCTGTGATTCATAGCTAGATCCGCAAAGCATGATTTTGATATGCCAACGTTACAAAGCAAATTAGTTTTGTCTATGTATGGCACTATCGCCAACTGAAAAGAATCTGAACCCGTCCGCTATTGTCGTCTGTGCTTTCATTGGATCCTGCTCATGGCGAGTAATCTGTGATGTAAAAATGCCAAACGCTGGGCCTTTTCGGCTGGGTCATAGTTTGTGGAATGTATAATAGCATCCATCTCGACCCGTATCATTGATTCTGAAAATATGATTGAAGAAGTTTGTGGATATTGTGGTGAGTGCAAAGCAGGCGGATGCACTGCTTGTTGCCGCTGTACATGAATTTCTTGTTGAACAGCAAAAGAAATAGCCGGTAAGCCAGCTGCAACGTTATTTTTTACAGGCTGCTGGTTGTGTCGGGGGTTGTGTTTGGGGTTGTGGCCGTTGGGGAGAGGATTCTGACCGGGCATGGGGGAGCTGGTAGATCCATGGCCGTACCTGTTAACGATGAGGTTGGGCAATTCATGAGTGGAGTTGGGGTGGGTGATGGGCTGAGAGGTGTGCGAGGAAACTGCGGAGTCTGTTTTTGTATACTTGTCTTTGATGAGCCGCTCTTGACCGGCGTTGTGTTTGCTGACTTTGGAGGCTGGTTGCAGCTCGGACCTTTGCTTTGTTTGGTATTGGGGGACTTGGGCGGGGAGACCTTGGATTTGACCCTGGATTTGACCTTGGAGTTCGTCTCCGTTGGAGACTGCTGGCCCGTTGCTTTCGATCGTGGTTTTCGCGATGGAGTTATCGATGTTTCTCGTCGACGGCCGGCCGTAATGGTCTTCTGCTGAATTCGTTTGTCAACTTTTGTGGCTGTCTTGACCTTCTTTCTTGGAGTTGCAGTTGTAGATTTTAGTTTGGTTGGAGAACTCTTTTTAGTTTTACCTTCTTGCACAGCATCTTCATCAGATGATGAGGAATAATAAGCACCAGCAAAGTCATCTGAAGAGTCCGAGACATTAGCGGCGTCACCGTCTTGGAGATCGTCCGCTAATATATCGGGTTTGTAATTGTTCATCTGGAAGAAACACATTCATGTTAGTAAGAATTGAACCTTGCTGACAGTCTATCTAGGTGAGGCAGGAAAAAAAAACATACGGTTCGGCGCCGTCCACCTCTCCCCAGTTTCTCTTGATTTGCGAGAGCCTGGCGTTCGGCTTCTGCCTCCCTCTCGGCGAGGATTTTGTCCCAAACACTGGAGGAGATGGGCTCTGGAGCTTCATCTTCGGCTGCTGCCACCAAAACATCTTCCAGAGTAGCCTTCTCGTTAGCCCAGACTTTTGCGTATGAGAACTGTGTCTCTGCAGACCCTTCTTCATCAACTGCAGCCTGCTCAGACTGAGATCGGTCCAGTAGCTTGTCAACAGAGGGACCATCGTACTTGATGGCTCCTTTCTGATAGTCATCCGTGAATAGCGCTTGGGCACCGTGTTTCAAAATAGACTCCAAGTCATCACCTTCCAATTCGTCGTCGTCCATACTTTCTATGAGTGCATGGTCAAGTGCCATCTTCTTCTTGCCAATCTGCATGATCCTCTCCTCTACAGTGTCCTTTGTCATCAGTTGGAAGCAAAGCACTTTGCGTTTCTGGCCAATACGATGAGCTCGTGACAAAGCCTGAATATCTTGATGTGGGTTGAAGTCAGGGTCCAAAATTATTACCGTATCGGCTGTTGCCAAGTTGATCCCAACACCTCCAGCGCGAGTCGACAGCAGGAAGGCAAAGATGGGCGAGTCTGGCTCATTGAAAGCATCAATACGACGTTGTTTTTCCAAGCTTGATATGTTACCATCAAGTCGTCTATACTGGCAGCCAATTCCATTGAGAAAGTCCTCCATGATATCGAGCTGGTGGAGGAACTGACTGAACAGCAAAACCCGATGGCCTCTCTCTTTCAGTTTAGGAAGCATCACCTCGAGCAATAGCAGCTTTGCAGACGCTTCCACCAGATTGCGGTGCACAACAACCGGGTTGTCATGCTTTTCTTCGATAGCCTCGGAATACATGAAGGGATGGCAAAGACACTTCCGCAGCTGCACCAATATATTGTTCAAATTCCCACGTTCTTTTTTGTTCACCTTGCCGTTGGCAAAAATAGCTTTAATCAGTTGAGGGTTCTTTGTCATGATGCTCTTGGACAGCTTTTCTTGAATGACAGTCATAGTGACTGGCAAGATGATTTGAGACATAGGGGGCAAGAACTTCAGCACACCAGCCTTGGTTCGTCTCAGAAAGTAGGGGCGAATCTTTTCATGAAGTTTGGGCAAGGTTTCCTTGTCCAGCACCTCGAATTGCTCGTCTAGTTTTCCCGCGTTTTGAGTATGATCTATAAATTGAATGAGATTGAAGAGCTCGCGTTTGTTATTCTGCAAAGGCGTCCCTGTCAATAATAGTCGAAACGGAATCTTCATGGCTCGTAAAGCATGGTACAGCAAGTTGCTGTCATTCTTGAGCCGCTGGCCTTCGTCAACAACCAATCCTGCCCAGCGCACAGAGCTGAAAAGTTCTCTGGTCCTAGGATCCTGGGTGGAATCGTAAGACATGATGACAACATGTGCAGTCATGTCACGAGTTCCCTGTGGAAACAACTCGTGCTTGTATGCAAGGTCTTGTGGCTCTTTGCCTCCATGATACGTGACCACGCGCAGATCTGGAGCCCACTGCTTGAACTCACGCCGCCAGTTGGGGCATGTTGCGTTTGGTACAGAAACGAGAAACGGCCAGCACTAATATCACATTAGCAATATAAATCAACGCATTCAAGGTTCCAAATGCCCTACCTGAGGGGTTTCCTGGACAAGGTAGGTGACAAGAGCAACGACTTGGACGGTTTTGCCAAGTCCCATCTCATCGGCCAGAATGACGCTTCGCCCACAATGAAAGTTGGAGACGAGCCAATTCAGTCCCTCCAATTGATAGCCCATGAGCTTGCCTCTCTTCAAGCCGGCTGGTTGAACTGGTATTCCCTCAAGCCGTGCGTCTTTGAATGCTTTGAGACGCTGGCTCATTTTGGTTTGAGAAGAATGCTGAAAGTATTTTCCACTCAAATAATCTCGGTAAGCAAGTTCGAATGCAGTGTACAAATCACCCGAGTCTTTTGGTGGAGGTATGTCCCATACTACATCATCATACCCAAGTCCTTGAAACTTTGCCAAGACTTTGGTGATGTGCGAGATGTTGCCTTCCTCCTCCTCCTTGGAGCGACCTCTCGTCGCCACAGGATCAAGCTTCACCCGTAGGATGATGTCTATGGTCAGATACTCCTCTGGGATGGCCTCTTTTTCGGTTACCCGGAATAAATCGACCACGCCAGCTCGCTTTGCGAAAGCGTGTCTCATCACACCTGCAGCGGCCCCGTACATCCACGCACCAGGCACCCAAGTGCAGTGGAAATATGACATGGTGTCCCACTTGATGAGGTATTCTTTGTCGTCATCGCTCAGCTGCATGAAGACAGCAGGTGTATTTGGAACGGCTGCTTTCGTTCGCCAAGCCACAATTCGATCTATTTTCTGCTGTGCCGAAGTGCATTCATTACATTGCCAGTCGATGGAGTAGTCCTTAAGTGCTCCAAGCGTCGGGTCTGGCGTCGAACGTGGACTGCCAATCTGAGGTAAATGATCTTGGTGCCAGGCTCTGTGACAGTCGCAGCACCGAAAAAGCACGTTGTCAGCATTGTTGACAAGATCTCCTGATACAGTAGTAACTGGGTCAATGCCGCCATTTTTCTCTCGCAGTTTCTCTTCTTGCCGCGCTGTTTGTCTCTTCGAAAACGGAGCACATGAACGGCCATTTGACGAGCATGCTTGACACATAGCACGTCGCGGGCCTAGATTGTCTTTCTTCTGATGACTTTCAATGCAAAATTGGCACTGTAATACGAAATCTGCTTCCCCTATTTTGGTGACTAGGTGCTCTCGCGCGCTTCGAGGACCAATGCAATGTTTATGGTACACGTAGCTACAGCCTTGACAGCACACAATCTGACTGCGATCATTTGAACTGCGACATGTGTTGCATACATCCATGTGTACGGAGGCGAAACGAGACTTGGGAGGCAATGGCCGAAAATGCTCCTTGACGGCAACTACCCTCGGCGCAACCACAGGGCCGTCGTCGGCTCGATAAAAGGACTCCTCATCCATGTCCATATCGTCCTGCGTATAATGAATATTGCGTGTTGCTCGTGAAGATCTTCGAGGCTGTTCGAACTCGATATCAGAGTCGTCCAAACTCTTTGGTGCTTTTGCAACGGCCCTCTGCGGTCGCAATAGACGAGAACGACGAGACCCCCGTTTTGCACCACGACCACGACCAGGTATGTCGGATATCACGGGCATAAATAAACCATCCTCGTCATCACCTACTTGCGATCTGGACCTGCTCTCTTTATTCGGTTCCTGGAGGGATGCCTCTGGAAATCTGGTCTGCCTCTTGCGAGAGCTCCGTCGAACAGGATTTAAGACTACGTCTGAGTCCTCGCTGTCACTAACATTTGATGTCAACGTGGGCTTCGAAGCAAGACGACTTAGTGCTCTCCGTGTACGATCATGACGGCTTGTCACAGATTCTTCGGCCCCATCACCAACATCTAGGCCAATAAGGTCGGTGTCATCGGAGCTGCTTCCCCCCTCCCAATCGTCGTTTGGTTCATGTTTACGCTTTCGGCTCTCGCGTTCCGCGTCCATGAAGTAGACAGCTAGTGCTTGAGCGCCGTTCTCGAAGCCTCCGATCTCGTCCATGGTGATCTTCGTTGCAAAGTTAGTGAATGTAGGCAATGCGGTTTGAAAAGTGGGTTGCATTGGGAAGAAATAAGCATAGAAAGACGTAGAAACCGATAGAGTAAATTTGGCCTAACTAACAGCAGCTGTGCAGGTGTAAACACTGTCAAAACAGAACAAAAAGAGTGAGGGAGAAGGGCGGGTTTCTGAAGAATCACATTTGCTTAAATGCAAGAACAATAAGTTGTGGCGCCGAAAGTGAGCCGTTTGTGAGCCGTGAAGATGAATGACACAGATGGCTTCAAACAAGGTGTGATTTCACTAAACACGTAACACAAGTGATTTGATGCACGCAAGTCTGTGTCACATACCATGTGCTGTTTTCCATCGGTAAACTCCACCGTTAATCGCCCATGTTTCCCGGAGCTCGTAAGAGCAAGAACTCTTTCCACGACGTCGCTCTTAGTCTCTTCATACTGCTCTCGGATTTCAACCGGCAGGGAAGGTATTGATATCTCAATATTTGGCCTATGATCTGTCACATCAAATGTATCTTGATCGGACCCGGTAGCCAAGGATTGGCTTGAACTGTAAGAAGGAGCTTCATTGCTTGGGCTGGTTTGATTGGGATGATTTGTCACAGAGTTTGATAAAATAGTCGGCCGTGAAGTAACTTCCACATCTTTTGCACCTGCTAGCAGTTTTTCTTCAGCAGGCGTGTCCTCAACACCCTCCATCGGCTTGTATTTTGTTAATTCATCAACAGGAGTTGATACTGCGTGAGTGCCGGGCTTACAGGTGGTAGTCTGGATGGTTGATACGGAGGCTTCTCTGGCTGATCTGTGTCCAAAATGATCGTAGAATGATCCGGATATGAGAACATCAGCCTTTACTGTTTCCGTTGCTGCGCAATTCGCGTTTGCAGTTAACCCACGGAGTACTTGGTGAACATTGAAATCTGTCTAGACAAATCTTGAAGTGGACGCGATTGTACTCCGAAGTATAGCGCGTCAACAAGTGCCTGCACAATGGACCCGGTAAGGACTACGGAGCACTCCATACTTCGTACTACCTAAGTAGATACTTCACCGCCTGCAATTATCCCTGTACAAGGCGGCAGAAAATAAAAAGCCTGCCAGAATTCAATTAAGTGGACAGTCAGAGCCTAAAGACTATTGGCATCTCCCTTTCCCTGGTTATTGCAACGGGCCAGCTAAGCCGTGCGACATGCTATGATCAGCGCAAAACAGGCTCTTCGAGGCTCCCGCTTTGCGCTACGGTGCTCATCGAAAAGCAATGCAACCGCTACCGCACCCGGCACCGTGCGACTCGCGAGCCTTTCAGCAATCCACAGAGGGCTGAGGCGGTCCGAGAGAGCTCAACATGGAGAGCCACGTTCCTGGGAATCCAGATTCGCTGGACGACGAAGTGATGATGGGTTCAGCAGAACGAATAAGGCGTTGGATGGCGCTGCATCCGCACGCCAGCAGCAAAAGCTTCGTAAGAAGTTAGACCGCAAGGCATCGGAGGTCGAGGACGAGGATGATACCTGCAGACAGACCAGACGAAAGCGATTCCTCGACCCTGAGTTCTCTTTTGGGAAGCGGAGCTTGGTTTATCAGTTGAAGCATGGCTCGTTGAAAGACACGGCCGCCTCGCTCAAGTTGCAAGAACCCGTTCGGCCAAGAAGTTTCGCCCATCGGGATGATGATCGACGAAGAAGCAATCGAGGTAGACAAGATGAACGCCCACGGTCACGACAGTTTACAACCAGGGATGATCATCAACAAAGAAGAGGCAGCCGAGACAGACATGAGGAAAGCCGCCTGCAACCACGCAGAGATCAAGACGACGACTTCATAGATGATTCACCATCACAGCCAAAGAAGCGGGGTGTGATGCCAATGATCATCACGTACACGACAGCCGCCTCTCAGTTTCTATATGGCAAGTCTGTCGTGAAGGCAGCACTCGAACAACGAAGACGACAGATATACAAGCTTTACGTATACCGCGGGGAGAACAGGAGAGACTCTAGAGACAACGATATGATGATTCACCTGGCTAGATCCCAGGGGGTTCCGGTCACGATTGTGCCCCATTCAGATCAGCGATTAATGGACAAAATGAGCATGGGACGTCCACACAATGGTTTCGTTCTTGAGACATCACCTCTTCCCCAAATACCTGTCAAATCACTTGCCCAGTTGGAGGAGTCGCCGTCAAGGCTTGGATTCCATATTGATCTTGATCACCAAACCGTAGAACAAAAGGCCATCAACGGGGAAACCACATTTGTGTCCAAGGCGAGAAATTCTGCTTCAAAACCTTTTGTGCTCCTTCTCCACGAGATTCTTGATCCAGGCAACCTAGGCGCCTTACTCCGGACGGCGAGTTACATGGGCATTGATGCTGTTGCTATCACCAGCCGCAACTCGTCCACTCTGACGCCTGTGGTTCTCAAATCTGCAGCTGGGGCTGCCGAAGAAGTCACCATTTTTACGGTTGACTCACCTGTTAAATTTCTTGAAGATTCCAGGGCCTCAGGGTGGAAGATATACGCCGCTGTGCCCCCCCCAGAGAAGAAGCTAGTTAAGATGCATGGCGATAAATTCATCTCTGTAGAGGATATCGAGCAAACGGCCCCTCTGGATCAAGATCCATGTATATTGGTGTTGGGTAATGAAGGTCATGGTCTGCCCAGGACAGTCAAGGTCGCGGCAGACTTTGAACTCTCTGTGCCTAAATTTGTTCAGGGCAGCTCGGTGGACAGTTTGAACGTCAGTGTTGCGGCTGGGCTGCTCTGCCACTCGTTTATGAAAGGCTCGGCAATGAAAAAGAGCGAGCAAGGACAAGAGGCCAACGCAAAGAAACCACCAACAGAACCAGGCGAGAGTTTCTTCTGACGGGCTGTCTGCATCACTCAAAACATGTAAAACATTGTAATATACTGTATGCATCCCATACAGAGCCGATTTGTGATAGAATATGCATCATTTCAGAGGAAGTTTGACCTGAGCTGTATGTAAAGTGTAGTTCCTTGAATACAACCAAAATTTAACGTCCTGACCATCGTGTACTGGGTTCGGAGAAGTAGCTTCAGGGATAGTAAACACCAGAATACACCATACCACTCAAAGGAGCGGGCGGATAGATACAGTGTCTTGTTGCGACTTTCATTGCGCGTCCATGTATTGGAACTTCAACTTCAGCAAATACATCCATTCATCCCATCGCCAGGTACACCCCACTAGATCACCACTATCACTTTTTTTTCGCATGCTTATAGTTGTCCGTGCCATAATCCGACTCTAGAACAGATTCCTTTTGCTGTTTGGCGAGTCGCGCTGCCCTGGCATCAAATACTGGTCGCCCGGTCAGATTCTGCTTCTCGCGTAGTTTTCTGCGCCTTTGGAGAAAGATAGCAATCAGGGTCACTACTATTGCTACGCCAAATACAGCGGCCAAAGTGACCAGCACTGCAAAACTAGTGCCACTATTGTCGTCGTGTGCTCCAGGGTCTGGATCAGTGGATGGCACAGGCGTGAGAACGTACACTGGGCTTGGTATGCTAATGCCACAAGGACCTGGGTCTTTGACTTCGATGACAGGTGTGAATCGAATGAACGTACACTATTGATATACCATAGTGAGTAACATGCTTATTATGACGAGAAATGGTGCTGTATTCCTCCTACCTGCCGGATCACGGTTGTGATGTTCTCCTCGGAACCAGGGCCGCGACCGTGACGAATTGTCTCACTGGCGAGGGTTCCCTCCATCCCAATCAAATTGTTTGGCGTCAGAGCGTATCCCCTATCAATGGATACCGGATCAGACCCTACAGTAACATTCTCAATTGCTCGGAGGCCGTTACTGCAGTAAGATTGGCCGGGGTGCCCAGGATCTTTCCACCTCCAGTCATCAGACGGTCTAGCAAAAGCAATCTGGTTACTGTCCTGTAGGCCATGAAATATCTGGCTTCTCAAGCTATCGAATAGAACATTGACGGTCCAGTTGTACTCAGTTGGAGTTTTGCCGATCAAACCGTCCTTGAATTCCAGCCGACCTCCTTCGAGGGGGAATGGCACTCTTTCAACGCCTGGTGGCAAGCTTCGATCACGACAGAAATTCCCAGAGGTACTCTCATTTTGGAACTGCATCTGCGCTGATTTATTCGTAAAGCCGTTTTTGACGGCTACCCACGAGTAATGGGCTGGCGGCCATGTCACATTCAGGTGCTCCAATCCAACTACTAGGTGTGACAGGGCAATGACAGACACGACCCAAGATCGCAGTAGATTTGTATAACACATAGTGATTCAAATTTCACAGAAATGGAAACACCAACTCCTGCTGCTCACCCTCTGCGGTAAGCCAGGCAACAGCTCAATATATACAATTGCCATCAACCCCCACCCAACCTACTCCAGGCTCCATGCACCATACTGGGCGAGTTGGGCTCCCACAGCTCCCAACGCAGAAGAAATCATGATAGACTCGCTGCCGGTCCGCGGGCTGCTCTATTGAAAGGCATTCATTTTTGGGGGGGTGTGTGTGTGTAGGCTGCTGGTTACTCCCTCAAGTGTCGGAGGCACAGGTTCTCTCAACCAACATGCAGGAAGCGAAAGGTCGAGATCATATTGCAGGTGCAGTTGATTGGTGAGAGTGTGTACCCGGCGTTCGTGTGCACGTAAGATGCAATTCCTCAGTTGAGTAGCTGCCGAATCTGACAAAACCAACAATAGACGCCACTGTGGGACTGGCGAGCCGTTCCCGTCGGAATGGTTGGTTCTGACCGCCGGCCGGGGGTCGTCAGAACTAGTCCTCTCTAGTCGTATCAATTGTTCTTGATGTCTAGTGTGGTAATTGTAGTAATGAATGGTACGGAACATGTGTGGTATTGTCTAATGTGCACGGGCTACTTTGAGGGATGCGTTCCCGGCAATATTCCGAGACGTCGCTACATACGGCCGTGCTGAGTGCGGCCATGGATCTTGGGCGTGACGCACACTGCTTACTTCATGCTATGCGATGGGGTCCTCGCAGGTAGGCTTAATGTGGATCAACTCTTGCTGCCTGGCTTCAATTTGTTATGCGACTTTGAACACCGTACGTTGAGTTGGCCAGATTGGAGCAACTAGTTCTTAGGTTTGGAGAATGGCTTTTAAAAACCTTATCAAGCTGCGTCAACCTGCCTATCAATACTGTTGGAAAGGCCAGTCGTTGGCGAACACCTCGCTACGCCTGCAATCAGAAGTTAGTATCGTTTGGCAAACGTCAGTGGCTTGCGTCTATAACAAGGAGATTGACTGAGTCAAAGCAGACCTCATTAATTAAGTCACTGATACACGTGCGGCATGGCACTTCACCATGGTAGTAAAATGCGACGTGGAAAGAAGTATGGACTATACATTGTTCATCTGTCCACCACATGATTGTCTCACTATTTGATTGCTGGTGTCCCTGACTGTGTGAAGCGACCGCTACATGCCGGAGTAACGAACATGTTGGCATTTGGATCAACCCCGAGACTTGAAAGACATTGAAACTCCGATTTGTCTTCTCTACCAAACCCACTCGAAAAACAACCAAATTTCTCCGTCTCTATCATTCGGTAGCCTTGTACATGTCTTTTTATTTGTTGTTTGGTTGTTGATAATCGCCTTGGATACTGGTTATCGTTTAGCTGCTGTTGGTTACTGGTTACTAGTTGTCGTTTTAGGAGTTGTTGGTTGCTGGTTTCTGGTCGTCATTTTGGTTACTGGTTGTCGTTTTGACTGTTGCTGGTTGCTGGCTGTCGTTTCAGCTTTTGTTAGTTGCTGGTTACTGGCCGTTGTTTTAGCTATCGTTAAGCCGCTGGTGGTCATTTTGGTTGTTGTCGTATAATGATACAGCGTAATTGGTAGCAGCTTTGGTGAAATTTCCATCCGTTTGGAACGGCTCGAAGCCATCAACCCGGGACCAAACTGCCGAACCCGCCGAATTCCAAGTAGTCGCCTCTCCTAGTAAGCAATGGCGCCGACTTCAGATATTATCGTGCCCGATATGCTAACCATCCAACGTGCTCAGATATCGCCAGCTGCGTTGGGTTGCAGGTTTCTTGGTGGGCTGATCGAGAGAAGGATGTCGTGGCGCATCAAACAACGCTGGCACAATCAAGAACCCGCAGCGGCTTGTACTAGGCGAGGCCGGGAAATATCATAACTGGGAGAGGGATCTTGAAAAACGACGGGATCCGTCTGAGGTCACCGCTTGGCGGATAGGGAGAAAGGAAAGGAAAGGAAAGGAAAGAAAAGAAAGAACAGCTAGATAGTCTCTTTTTTATGAATAGTACGACCTAGATGAATAGTGGCTTTCGTTTATATAGACTCTCGCACTAAATCGGACATTTTTGTCAGTTTATCTTGCTTTTGAAAACCTCTTGTGAGAGTGATGCAGCTTGATAAAGACGCTGGCGAGTATAATTACAGCATCAAGTCACGCGAGACAATATTGAGTAACACCAAACGACGCTGTGTAACACCAGACGCCAGCGCGTACTCTCCGAATTACGTATCGCACCAATTAATTTACGCCAGCACGATTATTGATTACGTATCACGGCGCTTCCCACGACGTGTATGGTGGAAGATTGTGTAAAGCTGCGTGGGCGGGCAGCAGATACGAGCCTGGGATGAGAGTAACATTCGAAAGTTCATTTACGTAACAGTTGAGGCAGCGAGCACCGCCTGCCGGCACGGGCAAAACCATCCTGCCAAAGTACAACGATTGTCAAAAAGAAACGAACACCACGAAAACACTACGCTCCGTTTGGTGTGTCGGTGTCGGTGATCTGGTCGCGGTCAGCATGCCTGGTTCTATGGCGGCCCCACTTGAGCTTCGTCTGTCTCACGGCATGCAACGGCGAGAAACAAGGCTCAGATAATAAGGTACATTGCTTGTTCTGTTCTGTTCTGTTCTATTATTTTATTTTATTTCGTTTTACAATTTTGCTCGCTATAGCTGCCTAAAAATCGAAACAGTATGACAAATGAATCTTCATCTGCAACTCTCGCTATGCCTTGGTCCAAGCTTGGTGAGGATGCTGGGCTCCCCAGCCACCGTTTTTGTTCCGTTTAAAAAACCGGTTCTGTAGCTCGTATCCTGCCAACGGCTAACGAGGACGCGTTCTCGTGTTACAATATTTACCGTTGTCTCAGATTTGAAGCAAGAGACAGTTGATGGTGCTTGATTCTCGCCATTGCAGGCTACGGAGGATCAAAATCATCATTGGAATTATCCGTTCCCGTAGTAGCCATCCCATCCACCTCCGTCATGGCCCCTCCATCCGCCATGCTTCTTCTTCCCGCCTCAGTTCTTGCTCTTGTTTCGCAGACAGCCGCGGACGGCCAGCCCTTTCCGACCGCAATCAAGAGACAATCACCCGACTCAAACCAGAAGATTTTAGCAAAGCATCTCGCATTTGCACCATTCTTGCACCATGGTTTCGTCGTAGGGAGTCCCGATTATCTTGGCCAGAATGATGGCCAATCTCCACCGATTAATGACACAGCTCGCCTCTACCCAGCTTATGCGCAGCATATCGATGAACATGAAGAAGACATTTTGCAACGAGCAGCCCAAGCTCTACATCTTCTACAAAAGAGGGCTGCTTGCCCTTCGGGCATGAATAGCTGTGGCGGCTCGGGCTCTCCCAACAAGTGCTGCCAGCCGGGAACCTACTGTACATCTGTCCCAGATACTGATGTAGGCCATGTTGCGTGCTGCCCTAGCGGCTCAACGTGTGGCGGAGGAGTTGGAAAATGCCCTTCAGATGCCACAAGCTGCGCGGCAGCCCTTGGGGGAGGCTGCTGCATACCCGGATATGTGTGCCAAGGTGTTGGATGTAAGTTGATTCAAAACTGACAGTTCGTAGATGAATCCTAATCCCATGATGCAGGTGTTCCTAGTGCTTCCGCAACTCCGACGACAACTGCAGTTCAAACTTCTCAGCCTCCCGAAACCGTCACATCAATGAGAACTACAGTTATCGGGGGCAATCCAACCACAGTCATTGTTACAGTGACTCAAACAGCTTCGCCGGAAATCACCACGAAGACGACGACCCAAATTGTGACACCCACCAGCACCATAGTCAATACAAATACCGATTCGGCCACTGGAAATCCTCCCTGGAGGCCAACTGGCTCATCCGAGGTCACTTCAGCGCCGGAGAGCACCTCGCTAACGCAAACTGGCTGTCCTACCGGCTTCTATGGCTGTCTTGCAACACATGGCGGAGGATGTTGTCGCACCGATCGAGATTGCCACACATACTCGTGTCCCCCTCCTTCATCCACTACCATCGTTTCTGATGGAGCCACCATCGTCGTGCCAGCTACAGACATGCCAAAGCCCACTGCGAGCGCAACATGCGCCGGTGGATGGTTCCTGTGCGGCTCTAATGCTGGCGCTCTAGCTGGTTGCTGTCCATCCGGATATGAATGCGGAACAGCTAGCTGTTTCACTGCGGGCGCAACCGAGACTGGAAAAGTACAGAAGCAAGCTCCAAATCAGTCATTGGCAGAGAAGGCACTTATCATCTCGCCTCCAGCCTTGATCTTTGCTGCTGCTGCATGTCTCATCTATGGCATTGTACAATAACATGGCATTCTGCGTGCAAGCGAGCCGTTACAGTTTCGAGTTACAAAACTCTCGCAACTATTGTATATAACCATCACATTGGCGTCGACATTCGACCAGGCGGATCATAAAATCGTGGAAACGAACATACATGAGCTATGAGTGATGATTTGCACATTGAAATTTATTGGGAGCAGTGTAATTAGACGAGGTGGAAATAGGGAATCCGTATAGGGTTTGAACTGCACATATAGTAACCGAACGTTAATATGATTAGAATAGGTCAAGTTAAAGTAAGGCAAATATGGAGAGCTAGAGCTGCACCGAACCGGTGGTAGGCCAAGGATCCGCGTCGTTCCACTCTGGCGGCCCGTCGGTGGATGCACTTATGAATATAGCCAGATAACCGGATGCTGAGGTGCTTTACGGCAATTTCCGTGTCAACTTGTCACTGTCCACCTTGAGCTTCACTTCATAACCTTGATATTTGGTTTTGTACTCCGCATCTAGCGGAGTATGTTCATCAACTGTGCGCCAATTCAGGCACCCGCCATGCGACGGTGCCACTGCTCTGATTCCTCATTTGGCGGTTAGAGCCAATGTGGTGTGTGGCCTTGCCTTGTCTGGCTCAGCAAGAAGGGCAAGGATGCCTGCATCTCCTCGAGCCCAGGGCTCGTCAACCAACTATATAGCACGTGCTTGTCTCGTTCTATTGTGCAGATGCAAGTGAAAGTGCAAACTACTTGCTAGCCAAGTACGGAAGGGCGGCACAAAGAAGAGGCAGGTGGGAGGGGCAACTGAGGTCGTCGTGGTGTCCCAAAAGAGAAAGAGCCGATCTGCCTTCCTCGTTGTTGAAAACTTCATTTACCACTCCGGCCTCTCGAGTGCTCCCGTTTCTTTTTCTCTTCTCTCCATAATATTACCACATCATCCGCAAGCATCTATCCAATTCTGTGGCTATTCTGCTTTTTTGCTCATCATTACTGCATCTTTTTTCTTGGAAATCCCATTCATAGAGTACGCTTACACCACCAAACTTTTCGCACCATGAACTACTCTTTTCGTCTCCTTGCAGTTTCTGCTACCTTCATGCTGCCCGTGACGGCTTCTCGTATGGCTCCACGCGCCGACACTGCTGGTGGTGACTCCAATGTGGCCAAAGTGTGCTATCCTGAAGTTAAGAGTGGTGGCCTCGTCCCGCCTTGCGTCTCAATCAGCAACATCGAGGAAGCCTGTCAACCCAATGGCACCAAGCCTGTTGATTTCGAAGCTCATTCTCAATGCATGTGCACCGGCAGCTATTTCATGGATTGGCGTGGTTGCCAGAACTGCCTCTTTGTACATGGCTACCGTAGCGCTCGCGACCATGTTTACTGGGAGCAAGTCATTTCAGTTGCTTCCAACTCTCTCTGCCACGCATCACCCACGGCCGACTTTCAGTCCATCTTCGCTTCTGTGCAAGCTAACACCAAAGAAGCTCCCCCTGTTACCACCGGCGAGACTAAGACCTCGGATGAGTTCCCGAGCAAGTCGGACGTTAGCCTTTACTATACGGCTACTGTCCCTCAAGGCCCTGGAGTCATTACTGGTGACGCTGCCACTGCCACCCATGTTGCTCGTCCCGCTGCTACTAACTCGACGTCTTCGAAGACCAGCGGCAATGTCGATGACACCTCCCCGACTCAAAGCAGTGCTAAATCCAATGGCGCAAGCACCACAAAGCCTGCTTCTTCTACATCCACCGGTGGTGCTCCGGCACAAGGAACTGGGATGGCCATGGCTGCCGTTGCCGGAGCTGCTCTGATTATGGCTTTGTAACTATATGAGTGGAGCAATAGTGGGTTACACATGGTGTTAATAGTAATGGTGGATGGACAAGGCAATGGGATTATGGATGGCATGACTAGAGCTTAATTAATACCACTTCCATGTTAATGTCAGCCCTCATCTTCGAAAGAGTGTCGTGATTGGGTCAATATCTGGTTCTAGACGCACAATAAAGCCTGGTATAATCTATGTGAACACTTTCTTTACTGGCAACTGCTTGACCTCATTCGAATGAGTGGTCTGCAAGCATACACAAATATCCAGTCCCGCCATCTTAGACAAGGTATTCAAGCATTTAAACCGGTATATTTGGTTATAATTTACTATGTAATATTCGTCGTTATCATCATCATTTCAACACATTTTGAAATCCAGCTCAAATCCTGCTTCTTTACTCGGGCATGTACTTGAAGGGCTTGGCCAAATTCTCCTTGCAGAAAGGCAGCTTGCCAGCAGTCCAGATTTCAGTATCCTGCCATCAAGACAAGTCAGTTATATACTCGTGCAATGCTTCCTACGACGAGCCAGATCGGCGGTACATACAGGCTTCAAGTTCTTCTTAAGCTCAGAGTCCAGAGTACCGGCTTTGAGAGCAATAATTTCTGGAGCGGCATCGGGATCATGCGCAATGGGCGAGCCACACTCGGAGCAAAAGAGGCGATGAACATCCTTGCCGGAAGAGCCCTTACCGGTCCATTTCTTAACGGGGCCATTGATAGTGAGTTTGTCTTTGGGGACAACAGCGACAAGAG
Source organism: Conoideocrella luteorostrata (assembly GCA_032433595.1). Classification (NCBI taxonomy): domain Eukaryota; kingdom Fungi; phylum Ascomycota; class Sordariomycetes; order Hypocreales; family Clavicipitaceae; genus Conoideocrella; species Conoideocrella luteorostrata. The sequence continues at coordinate 82,032 of JASWJB010000104.1, forward strand.
CTGCGATTGGTTAGTACAAGTACATGTTAGAACACGAGTAGAAGTTCGATGGTGCTTGTTCCTCGTACAGTAGGTAGAACCACTCTGGCGTTGGCAATCGTCGCAGTGGTCGTAGGCAGTGAGGATGGGAGCTTCCACATCTGCGGAGTAGGTGACGGCTTTGCATAGACAGTGTCCGGTAAGAGGCATATTGGCGGCTATTTAAATTGCGGTGATATGGAAGATTCTCGAGTCGTTATGAAAAAGTTCCTTCAAGTGGTTGCAGTGAGGAAATTGCTGAGACTCGGGGTAGTTTTTGCGATCCTCTCTCGACTCTTTATACTGTTTGACCAGGCTCAACGGTGGGGTAACCAAGTGACAGTTTGATCGGGGCACCAACACTGACTGGACAGCTTTCGCTGGGAATGCTGAACTGCAGTGAGAACCTTTGGTGGGGTTGATGACGTGGAGAAAAAGTTATTCGCTTTTGCTTGGCTGGCAGGTGCGAGAAGATGTGGAGGGGATGTCCGGATGCTTATCACATTTCGGACAAGCCTGGTGCAGAAATATTGGTGTCGGCGATCGTGACCCCAGGTGGCTCCCATGATCGACAGTATTTGCATTTATTTTTTCGGGGGTAATGAGATTCAATCCGGCGGTACGAGGTGAATTGGCTCAATGGTTGATATGACACCGGTGTCCCGACGCCTCGTGGTGCAAAGTTGTCTTAAATGTCCGCTTCCCCGCTGCGCGCCCAGGTCATAGATTATTTGTCATTGCGGTATCATATCATCAGCAGGGATGGTAGCGGTGGTGCCTGTGTCAGCTTCGGCTTAACTAGCGGAGTGGCTAGAACGTAAAGTTATGCAATTGCCATTGGACACTGGACGCGTAGCACTTGAATATTTGGAATTGCTCAACAGGACAGTCTGGCAAAGCCATGATACCATCAGAACCGAGTGCAAGTATATTCCATCCCAGACTTCCACGTCTGCTTTGAATTTGCATTTGTAATCATCGGCGAAGCGAGATAATTGGGACTGTGTTCGATGCGATTTGTCCTCCGCATTTCAGCAGCGGCCGAGGAGGTCGTTGGTGGGGCACGGGGGCACTGGCTACGTCGGCACGAAATGACCATCAGAAGCCGATCTTTTAGCTTAATGTGGTCACCAAAAACCGTGCAACGCCGAATTGAAAGACTAGGAGCAAGCCGTCCAGAAGCCCCAAATAGCCCATTAGGTACCTATCGGCAATAAATAGTCGGAGTAGATTGGATCGGTAAGATTTCTTGAGCCTCGCATCCGCATATTCTAGAATATAAGCGTCCATGGGGGAAATGCGGAAGTCTCTAATGTCAACTGTCGCAGGGGCAGACACCGGGAGATCAGCAGATGTCGATACTCGTGGGATCTGTTCTGGTCGTCGGCGTAGGTATTGAATGGATTTAAAACAAAAATAGTCCGTGGTACTAATCGTATGTATCAGTGGTGATCCCTTCTTCAAGAACAGCTCAGTCAAAAGGTGCGGCTTATCAACCCAAATGGTCCCGCTGTCAGCGAACTCCGTGAATATAGCTTCGAAGTCGTGCGCGTAGTGCATAAATCGAGAATAAAAGATGGGAGTGAGCACTTTAAGCCCCAGCTTCTGGATGTCTCCGGGTTGTATGCCGCATGAAGGTGACGAAATTGTTTCTTCCACCTCAGAGACAATCCCACTAGAGACATATGCGACCGACAAAGCCTTTTGGCATTTCCCGACGAGGAACCTCAGGTAACTTCGAAAAGCAACTTCGAGATCACGCTCTGTATTTGTGGCACGCCTACCGAGGCTTTCCCGCAACGGCTCAGGTCGGTACCAGACATGAAGTTTTCTCTTGAAGAAAAGAGCCGCTGCTTCTTTGACAATTCTGGGGAAAGTGGCAAAGCCAACCCAGGACCATCTAGAAAGAAAACCGATCTTCGCTAGGATGCTCATAGAATCAGGATCAATAGCTTGTTCTTGTGAAAACAGCCTAGCAACAAGTTTCGGATGGCCTTTGGAGGAACTCAAGTTGATAGTGACATCTACGCCCTGAAAACCCGTCATGCCAGGTCCAAGGGGATCATTAGCAAGCACAGAGTAGGTTCCTTTTCGAGAATTGAATGGCGAAACGTGAAAGTCTTTGAGCCAAAGGCCTTTGATGCGGGAGGATGATGAGACATCTGAAGTTGGACCAGCGAGAAGTTCGGGTCCGGTTGAAAGACGGCTTCGGACAAGATACGGACGTCTCTCGTCAAACGTATTGTTCACCTCCAGTATCATGGCGGACAGTATTTTGTCCGAGGTGTAAAGGTACCAGAAAGAGACGGGGTTAAACTGATAGCCCAAGAACCGCGGAGCTGTGACCAGGTAGGCATGAGGGTAATCATCCGGGTCAACATCCTATTGTTATTAGTATGTAAGGCGAGGAACAGCAGCTTTCAAAATAATGGCATACCTGTGACCTAAGGTATTCATCCAACTTGCCTCGTAGTCCGCAATCATTATGACCTCGCTGCAGATAGTCGTCTGCGTCAACAGTATACCATCCACCGCGAATGGTCTTTGTCAAGAACCCACGCAGCCCTCCAGATTGCCCCTGTTCAATGGCGAGCATTCCATTAAAATGACCTGAACCATCCACAGGTACCCCAACAGCCAAGTAAGAATAGCCAAAGGAATACTTTTTGGGAAAGAGTCGAGTATGTGTAGTCCTGCATGGTATCAAGTAGGGTCGCCCATGTCCCGCACAGCGACCTCTTGCCTTATTTAACGTGGAAAGTATTAATAAACTCGTAACAATTGCCGCAGCAATGGGCATCAATATGGCATAGGATGTTTTCCAGAGATATGATGCGGAGGAAGTCAGGGCATGCCGATATTTCAGTCCAAGAAGAATACCGTTGAGGAATAGGTCTAGCCAGTTTCCCATGAAAATATAATACAACGAAATGAAGCAGAGAGTGCTAAGCAGCCAAGAACTGCTATGCAAGACCCGGTCTGCACCATCAATGAGTTGAATTATGAGGGGCCATGAAGAATCCTCAAACACTCCGTCCATGGCAGTAATAGCAGTTGAGTCGAGCCAGGGCGAGGCCTACCAGCCCGTAGTGAAGCCCAGGAGGGCTGTGCCTCCAGTGGGTAGTCTCGTGGAAAGAGGGATGACGGAGGGTATTGGAAGAGGAGATTTGCAAAGGTGTCGTCACAGAAGGTCACCCAAGTTGTCGGCTGTTCTACTTGTGCCATCAAGGTGCCTCATACACAGAAGTGTGGGCATCAGTCCAGACGCAGCGCTATCTATCTTCACTGCAGGGGCGCGCCAACCGTACCAGGGGTGCCGCGTGTTGTTAGTCGAGTCAGCTCCTCCGTACATATGCAGTACTCCTCCATTCAGAGAGCGAGCGCAGTTAGTCATCCAGCCTGGCAACTGGCAACTATGCATGCAGTGCCGTCATGGAGGGCCGAAAAGGGGGCCTACGTTGTGCGTTGTGAGAGACTTTACGCTGCTGTGAGCCCCACATACCTCCGTGGCCTTCTCCTCTAGCACCTTCTACGGGCGGACCACAGAGTTATCAGGTGGCGCTGTGAGCCCATAGCCTCTCTGCCACCCCACGAAGGCTTTTAAGTCGGTCCCGCCGGTTGACTCAATTCTACCCTCATGCGATCGTCTTCCCCATATATCCCTCCATCACCTCAACCTCTATTCAGTCGTAACCAAATACTTAAACCCACAAAGAACTGCAAGCAGCTTTCGGCTCAGCAATCGAAGTGCTCCAACCATAATCAGCGCTTCGTCTACTCTCGATATTCTCATTACACCGCCTTGCAACCACCCCACTACTCTGACAACCGTCACGATGGCCGACTGGGATCAAGTCACCAAGATTGGAAGCAAAACCCGAGGCCCTGGAGCCTCGGAGCGTGAGACCGTTATTCGTGGCAAGAGCGCTTTGAATGCCGCCTCGCGAAGCGGCGCTGTTGTTGGTACAGAAAAGAAGTATTCCACTGCCAATGCTGTAAGTCAAGTCTTTCACAACACCTCCAAATAGCTCTTCGCAAGTTGACAACGTGGCCAACCTGGGGCGCGCCATCCATTACCAACATATACAAATCTGGACTCAACGGAAGCCAGCGTTTACTAACACCGTGACACATAGTCCTCAGGCGGTACCGAGGGTCAACGGTTGACCAAGGTCGACCGATCCGACGAGATCATCAAGCCCAACACAGTGGGCAAACTTGTTGGCGACACCATTTCTTCTGCCCGACAAAAAATGGAACCTAAAATGACCCAGAAGGATCTCGCCACTCGATGCAACACCACACAGAGCATTATCGCCGACTTTGAGAGAGGATCAGCCACCCCCGACCAGAAGGTTCTCGGAGCTCTGGAGCGTGTACTCAATGTCAAGCTGCGAGGTAGCGACATTGGTGCAGCCAAATTCCCCAACAAGAAATAAGACTGTTGGGGTGGTGAAGCGTTAAAGAAGGGAAGCATCAAAAGAAGAATTAAAGGCGTGAAAATTTCTTCGTCACGACATCAAATGTAGCGAAAGGGCGTGACCATGTGATTGATTTTGAGGGTTTGAAAATTCATCAGGATGAGTTCTCAAAACAATTGGAGCAAATTGGAGTCCATAGACGGAATTTAGAAGTCAGAAGAAGAACCATTGTCAACATTAGAGAATTGTTCCCCCACTCCCGCCCCCTAATAGGTCTTGACCTATTTGTTCGTGTCGTAGTCTATTCACAGCTGACGCCGGTTTGCGGCTGTAAGCAGGTGGCAACTTATCCCACAGACCTCACCACAAAGTAAAAAATAGCTTCTACAAAATTTGCTGATCCTTACATGCCCTTCGAAGCATCATTGTTCTAGTGTTCCAAATTCAGAATCCATTGATTTGCCGCGGGGCCACCAAGCACCATGAGTACAACCGACACCCCAGGAAAACCCAAACCGGCTGACAGCTGCTTCTCATCCACGCACTCTCACTCTCACCATGAACTGGCACCAACCCCTCTACGACCTTCGGCCCCTCAAGCCGGCTGCCGCTCCGTCAAATCGATCGTCGCATGGCTAGAATCTTCATCAAGTAGCCAGTCCTGGCCTTCCAGAAGCACCACCGTCGATATGACTCACGACTTATCTGCGAATTCAATTTCAACATGCCACAATCACAGCGTATCGGGGGCTAGCGATGTCGAAGAATACTCCTTGACGTATCTTAAGTACAAAAATTACTTTACCAGTGTGCCCCTGAGGCGATGCTTGGAATATCAAGAGACCCCCTTGCAAGTTGAGGGAAATCCTAGTCCCGCTATGCAGATAGATGATCGGTGTGCACAAGATGGTCAACAAATGAAGCAGAATATAGAGTTGACACCACCACAAGAGGTAGCTACAGTTATGGCTAGGCCTCGGTTTATCCAACGGGATCCAGACGAGGTCGAGGCGTTTTAGAATCACGTCAGATCATATCTAGCCATTCCCGACAAAGAATTGGACTCAGAGGCAGAAGCATTTACCACACAGGAGCATAATACTCCTCGCTCCGCAATCGATGAATACAACTCTAGGTTAGTGCATGCCAGTACTTTGTTTACCGTTGTTCTTGCGTATTTTTGTTCTTCTCTAACTCTTTAGACGCCTCAGTTTAGAAGCCTAGCCCAACGGTAGGCACACTCCTGCAGTGTCAGGGTCGAGGATTACTGTCAATTGAGATATTGGCAATTTTTTTTTATGATACCTAGGACGAGGAGTGGCCTGCCCCGCCTGAGTACAGCTTCACCGGGTAGGTCCTACCATACGCAGGGAAAGAAAGTGTGATTTGGGATATCATCTCTCGCCTTTGGATGTCACGATTGGAGGATTTGGAGACGTTTTACTGTCATGGTTTAGTCGTTGACGGATTATGTAACGCAAACTTGAATTGCATTTAGCAATGCTAGGCTCTTGCCATGGGATGGATAGACACACGTCATTGCGTTCGGATGAGTATTTATTCATTACACTTCTTACCCGTCACTAGTCATGCGCCTTTTTATAACGCTCATATAAAAAAACAATCCAATCCCGTTATGAAGACACCTTCGCGCTATACTTTCGTGCTGCTTGGTCAAACAAGGCGCTCTTCTCCTCCAGATCAACCAACAAGCGGTGCTTAGGATCAACCTTTTTCAGCGACCTGTTCAAGTTAGCATTGCATGCTGGAAAATAAACGAATTTCAAGGCGACTCACTCGATATACTCCGCATCATCGTTACCAGAAATCACCTTCAATACCAGCATGTTAGCAATAGCATCGACGTACTGTGGTTCTTTCGTCAGTGCCTGCTCCAATGCAGCCTGGGCCTCTTCTACACGGCCGAGATGGAGTTCGCAAACAGCTTGCGAGACAAGACTTCGTATCGAGGCTGTAGCAGGAGCCTGGGCGAGTTCTTCGTAAACGTAGAAAGCTTGTTGGTATCTCTCGCCGCCCTAGAGGACAGTTAGCCGTAATTCAATTTCCATAAGCAATGTCACATACCACTCTTAGGCCAACCCAGGACTCGGCAAGGTTTACCAGCAAACTATCCTGCGCCCATCTTCGCGCAGAGGTGACTTCTTTTACGGCGAGGTCGGTCCGGTTCTGCTGAAGATGGACCTGAACAATCAGCGCGACAGCTTCCACTGTTTACTCCGTTAGTATCCAGAACTAAATCATGAGGCTTCCGTTAAATGCTTACAGCTCCCCTGATGCTGTGACAAGAGCGCCAGAGCCTGTTCCGACTTGCCAGCAGCTTGCAGGACAGTTCCACCAATAACCTGAACAACGGCATTATCGGCCGCTGAGGAAGCCAGCTTCTCAACAGTCTTCAGAGCAGCGTCGGTCTTGCCCAGTGTGAATTCGGCAAAGGCACCGAGTACCTCCAAATCAGGCTCGGATTTGTTCTCGACAGCGGCGAGAACATCCTTGGCTTGTCCGAGAGCGATGCGAGCTCGTAGGACTAAGACTTGCGCGGGAAGCGCATTCTCAGGTGAAAATGCCGACGTATCGAAATCGATAACTTCCTGGTATTGACCTTGATGGAAGTAATTGTGAATATTGATCAATTCGCCTTCCGCGGAGTAGGGGTCCATGATGGGCGTCTTTGTTGCTTGCCTTGTATACTCCGTGAGCTGGCTACGACGGAGGACACTTGGTTGTTCGACGCCAGCCAAGTATAACGTAGTGGGGGGACTCCTGGGGGCAATTGTCTGCTCAAATTGGTCTAACTGTTTCTGTCTATTCTTCCAACGCCGTTCAGAGACTTGGTCGGTGTTGGACAGATATACTAGCGGAGAACGTCTCAGGCTAATCATTATATCTAGTTAAAGCTTGATAGCACGGTTACTATGGTTCTCTTCGACTTTTTTAGTAGTTATTTCCATTTTTTCTCAGCATAAATGGTGTTTCTATGTCGCATTATCGAGATGGACCTGACTATAGCGGCGTCCCAGACAACCCGTTTCAGACAATGGTGGAGTCATTACTGCGACAGCAATGCACGCCCGGTAATTGAGGCATCAACCACGGCGACGGGCCCACTTTGGCCATAGCACCCAATCAGCACTGGACGTTTACCCTAGTTTCCCACAAAGCAAGAAATCACCAAAACCTTCTCAAATTCACATTTGCCCTGGGAACTTGCATCACCAAACACCCAAGAAACGACACCACACAACGTCGTCAAGATGGTAGGTCTCTCACCACGTTCCTACCCATTATAGCACCGCAGGAATCACCAGACGATCTTTTTGATCGAACATATCCGAGTTTTGCTGCCGGCGCACGATGACAGTCTCCCAGCGACAACACATCATTACCTCTGCGGTGGGGGTAACGTAACGACTACGAAAGCTTTCGAACCCATACAAAAGAAACATCTTGCAGCGACAATCGTCTTGCCGGAGCTAATTTTTACGTGAAAATTCCGACAATGTGTTCTTGCGGCTACTGTCCTCGTGTGCGCGATTCGGCCGGCAAACGGGCAAACTCTCTACCTGGATTGAAAAAGACTTGATTTATCTTGCATCAAGAAAGAGGACGAGCAGCTAACACGGACGACTACTAGGTCAACATTCCCAAGACCCGAAACACCTACTGCAAGGGCAGGGAGTGCCGCAAGCACACTCAGCACAAGGTCACCCAGTACAAGGCTGGCAAGGCCTCGCTGTTCGCCCAGGGTAAGCGCCGTTATGACCGAAAGCAGAGCGGTTATGGTGGTCAAACCAAGCCCGTTTTCCACAAGAAGGCCAAGACTACCAAGAAGGTCGTCCTGAGATTGGAGTGCGTCAAGTGCAAGACCAAGTCCCAGCTGGCGCTGAAGCGTTGCAAGCACTTCGAGTTGGGGTACGTAATTTTGCTCCTGCCGGTAGGGACATAATGATGTCGTGTGGCTAATTTTTTTTTCTCAACAGTGGTGACAAGAAGACAAAGGGTGCGGCTCTGGTGTTCTAAGTGCATTATGTTGGGTTTACTCAATTTCTCATGGTTATCCTGTGGCATTTGGGCATCATGGACACTGGCGAAAGGAGGTACAAGTCCTCGAAATTTTTTGGGGTATGGTTCATAGGGAATGAATAAAAAGGAGAATTCTCTGTGCCGGAGATGCGATCAACAAATGGCCGGATCTGAACCGAAACTTATGTGACTGGGCCGATTCACTCAAGTTAGAGACCGAAGTAGCAACACAATGTGTCTCATCTTCTTCCACCTGTTCTGTCGCCGAGTATTCGGCTTAGCGAATCTAGACGGTACACGTACGTAAACAAGTGATCAAGCTGCAACTGTTGCTGTATACAGGTTGCTCAACGCCAGCTACCCGCGCCCCCCTCCCTCTCTTTCATAATTCGAACCCAACGGCTGCAACTCATACTTATCTATCAGGAGCCCATGATACAGAAGTGACATCTACATCTCTCAATCTAATCTAGAACCCCTCACCCAACATAATGGTCCGCCCCCCACCATACCACAACGTCCCATTCCTAGCATCCAGTCCCTTCTCGTGTCCGACAACCCACTCCCCAATAAACTCAGCATCCTCCTTATCCCAGATCTCCGTCTCCAACCACTTATTAATGTCATCAATGGTCCTCACCCAAGCCTCCCGCTTCTCAGGTGTGTCATGATCCACCTCATCCAGGAACCGACCCAGCGTGATATGAGCACTTGGCACCTGGTAGCGCGAGCCAACCTGCAGCCCAGCCTCCTGCACCTTGTCAAACAGGTCGCGCCGCAAATGGTGATACGTATACCCGTCCCCCTGGGTGATGCTCTCTCCAGACGCATCTGGGGAGGTCGGAGCAGGCGAGAGGGGCGCCTCACCCGCTGCCGGCAAGAATGACACAGCGAATGCAGATGTATCATGCGAAATCATAGGTCTCACCAGCCGTGACCGATGGAGATGCGTATACGACGCGATCGCCGGGATGGCGTGGCGTAATGTAGCGATCAAGGAGCCGATTTCTTCGGGGGTCTTGGAGAAGGCTACTTCAAGTGCAGTCAAGTGCATTCTGTGCGTGGGCATTAGCCAAATGCCTGTTCATGTAGTCTGTCAGCACAGCTCATCGATGAACAGCGTTAGAGAAAGGGGAGGAAAAGAGGGGGTTGCTGTATAAATAAAAGTAAAATAAAGACAAACCTGGAGCAGCCTTTTTCAAGAGATCTTGGAGCCTCGCCGCTAGCCGAACAATATGATCGGGCGGTCTCGCCCAGAACACCAAGCAATTTCGCTCATCTTTGAAGCCTGGCTCGATGTGTGGCCGCTCCAGCCTCAGGATGATTTGGTCGATTGACAAGCCTTTAAATTCAGCAGCGAGGAATTTCTCCCTCTGTTGGACATTTCGTTTAGTCCTATGGACGGAGTAGAACAACTGAAGCTCTTTCTGCCATGCCAGGGTTGGTTAGAAAAACAGACCCGGGTGGTGAGACTCGGAGGGTTGGTTTTGGTTGCATGCGCAGCCCGGCTTGGAGGCTCACTCACAGGATCGTCGTGGCATGCCTTGAGGAGAGCCGCGTAAGGGTTCTCGCCGGCTTGGAGGGCAATTCCTGAAAGATCCGATAGCTTATCGCTGGCATCGGCTTCATCAGCCATAGTGTTGTTTTGGTCCCTATGTGAGCTGTCGTGAAAGGACAGTGTTGATATTGGCGAGCAGACTAACTAGCTATCCGTTTGACTGGTGATGATAGCGGTGGGGACAAATTAACCTATTTTCCCGTCGTCACAATCGAGCCCCCTTGTTCATTTTGCGCGACCAATTACGCTTACTAAGCCATGTTGAGTCTCTATTCGCAAGTGAGGTGCCATGTGGTTGCGATTTTTAATAATTAGAACAGAAGAAAATTGGCGGACAAGAAATACAACCGAAGGCAAGGCTTGCCCGCCTCTCCTGGCGGTCACGTATCTTGAGTTGGTGCTGTTGAGTGTCGAGCTGACGAGCTCACCGTCACAACTGGATGTACCATGGCGCAGGACCAGAAGCGGCTCACAGTTTAGGAGTTAAAGTACCTTGGCATTTATATCAGTTTATTCATTGTTTATCTTACAACTTTTCCAACCGTGGTCTCGGCACCCTCACCTCCACACCTGGTTCCTGCCCAAGCACGCCCTCAAACTCAACCAACTGACAATCCTCCACCGCCGCACCACTCATAAACTGCGAGACCACAAAGTCCAGCGTCGTCCCCGACTGGCCCAACGCAACCATTGGGGCATGCCAAGTCCCAGCACCGTACGTAACAGCCTGGGCATTCGTCGCCACAAACGCCTGCAGCCCCGTCAAGTCCGGCAAGCCCCTCCCGGGTAGGTCGTATCCCACAGGCACCGGCAAGTCCTTGTCCAGCTCGCTCGGCGGCAAACTGGGGGCCACGACGACCAGATACGCCCGCGCGGTAGACGACACGGGCGAGAACGTCTGCGTAGTGAAGGGATGTCGTTCCAAGACGCGAACCGTAAAGGTGGCGTGGGCGGCGTCGTCGTCCGCGCGGGAGAGCTCGCGGGCCGAGCAGACAAACATGCTCATGACGGCATCGGCTTTCCGCGTAGGCGCCTGGTCGTAGAGGTTCCTGACGCGGCTGACATGACGGTACTGGATGGCGTGGCCTTGGTTCGCAGAGACGGCGTTGGACGGGAGCGAAGATGAACTTGAGGAGAACTCGGATGGATGAATGTCTGGTCTGGGGTTGTTGATGACGTTGCCGAAGGGGCTGAAAGCCTCCTGGGTGAGAGGCTGGGCGGTGACCTGGACCTCCTGATCGCCCAGCTGGATGGTAAGAGCCATGATGTTTAGGCAGGCGTAGATGGGCTGTTCCTCTGGCGATGATGGATGAACTATTGCGGGACTTTGCGCGTCAATGCTTTTATAGATTGCCCAGCTGTCGGGATTTTTCCGTTTCCCGTCGAGTACGCTGCAACTTTGCAAAACCCAATCAGTGAATTAAATGAGCATTCAACAGAATCTGGCGAAACCTCAACCCGCGAGTTCAAAGAAGACATACATGCTCACCATTTCCCATCCCCATGTCCACCATTATCAAAATAAACTGGAGCAGAACCGGCGGTGCTTCGCGGGGCGCCGATCCCGGACGTCTCCGCCGGACCCCCCCGGCTTTTGCCATCTCTTCTCCGTCTTAGTCTCGCCAATTATTATTATTCTCAGTAACCAGGAAAACATACTGCGCACAAAAACCCGCCCAAAAAAAACAAGAGGCAAACACCCACATTGTCTTGATGTATTCTAATAATGACAAGACACAGATACTACCGCAAAAAATAGCAAATGCTAATTTTTTTTTTTGCGTTGGCACGGACGCCTATCGAGCATCACGGCCGACGAACATTCGGCGCCGAGTCGGCGTTCCGTCTGGAATTTGGGGCCTCTGCGGCCGATTTGGCGAATGAATGAAGCCGCTGAATGACGGCAATCTTTCCGGCAGGATCTCATGGCGCCTCGTTCTTCTTCTGAACCCTTGTAGATGCTACTTAAATTCCGTGTAGCCCTCGCCTTTTACACTGTACACTCAGATATGCGTACGAGAATCCTGCTCTGAACGAAGATCTTCTCCATAACTGCCGTAGAGCCTCTTCATTTTGTTCCGAGGATTCAAGCGGGCAGTTCGTCCACAAGACAGTCGGAAACGATAAGACGAGGCAAGCCATACCGCTCAGCCCTTACTCAACCCAACAACAACATCATTCGGGAAATATCCTCCGTGCTGCCAGCTCCTCCTACATGAAATATAATGCTGCACCACCCCGCGGTTCCAGGTCCCACGATGTAGAACCGGATCTCGTACACAGCAGCTCAAACGTCCAACATGCCTCTGACTTGGCTGCCCTTATGGAAGAGGGTAGCGACACCGGGGCGGCGACAGTATCTTCGGAACAACTGGAGCACAAGAGCCCTAAAGAACCGATAGCATGGAGAGATCTCCCCCGGAAGAAGCAGCTCTTCATCCTCACTCTAGCTCGTATGAGCGAGCCCTTGGTCCAAACATCCTTGCAGGTAACTAAGAAGAACCGCAACGCGGTGAACCCATCTCTGCAGCACAGTGCCACCCGTCTCAACAAACGAATGATCTGCTAACTGCCCGTAGTCCTACATGTTTTACCAGCTGAAATGGTTCGACCCGTCACTGCCCGATTCCACCATCTCCAGCCAAGCCGGCATCCTGCATGCATCCTTCATGGCAGCGCAGTTTCTCACGGCCATGCTCTGGGGACGGGTGGCTGATTCACACAAGGCAGGCCGCAAAACAGTTCTGCTCATAGGACTGCTGGGCACGAGCGCGTCTTGTCTCGGGTTTGGCTTTTCAACGTCGTTCTGGCAGGCACTGGCGTTCCGGACGCTGGGTGGCAGCACCAATGGGAATATTGGCGTCATGAGAACCATGTTAGTCTCGCATGCATACTCCGTACAGACCTTTGAAGACACATACTTATATGGCCCCCTTCGCCTCGCCGTTGAACCTGTCAGAAACGAGCCGGTATTCAGAGGGAGTCCGCATACTGACAAAGGCATAGGATATCTGAGATCATTGTGGAAAAGAAATTCCAAGCACGAGCCTTCCTCCTCCTCCCCATGACTTTCAATATCGGCGTCATCATCGGTCCCATCCTCGGCGGCATCCTCTCCGACCCGGCAGGCACATACCCATCCCTCTTCGGCCAAATCCTCTTCTTCAGAACCTTCCCCTATGCAACCCCCAACATCGTCAGCTCCATTTTCCTCCTGCTCGCCGCCGCAGCCGTCTGGCTGGGCCTGGAAGAGACGCTCGACGCTTTGCAAGATGCACCTCCCGACCTTGGCAGTCGAGTAGGGCATAGGCTCGCGTCGTGGTGTCAGCGCCTCTTTCTCAGACGGGGACACGACACTGTAAATTACATGCCCTTACCAACGTCGGCGACAGACGCGGTACAGTTGGTCGTCGAGGGGGTGACACCCGCTAAGCAGCCCGTTAGGAGATATACGCAGCGCCTAGCGTTCAGGCGCATCTTCACCAGGAACGTGGCGTTGACGCTCTTTGCGCAATTTTTCCTGACATTCCATATCGGAACGCTCAATTCCCTGTGGTTTGTGTTCCTGTCCACCCCGGTCTTTGATCCTTCCAAATCGAAACACAAAATCAGTCTACCCTTCCACTTCACGGGCGGGATAGGCTTGCACCCCCAATCTGTAGGCGCGGCCATGGCAATTATGGGCGTCATCGGCATCGCCCTCCAGCTCCTCTTTTATCCACGCATGTCCGACCGCCTGGGCACGCTCATGTCGTGGCGGCTTTTTCTACTGCTCTTCCCATTCGTGTACTTCCTTATCCCGTATCTGTCCGTGGTACCAAGCACGACGGAGCCGCCGCACTCCAAGACGGGTATCGCGATATGGCTGTCGATTTGTGCGGTGCTGTTTATACATGTCATGGGGAGGACATTTACGCTCCCCAGCCAGGCAATCTTGGTTAATAACTGTTCGCCGCATCCGAGTGTCTTGGGGACGGTGCACGGGGTGGGACAGAGCGTGAGCAGTTTCGCTCGGACGATTGGACCGGTGATTGGCGGCGTGGTGTACGGGTACGGTTTGAACCAGGGCTATGTTGGCTTGGTGTTTTGGCTGCTGAGCGGCGTGGCAGTATGTGCCTGTTTAGCAAGTCTCTTGGTCAAAGAGGGCGATGGCCATGAAATATGGCTTGAGGGCGATGAGGAACACCCCGTTGAGTCAAGTAGATAATAGTGTTGATATCATACAGGTCGGAAGGCTAAGAATAACACAGAAAACTCCATACCGTTTCATGTTCTGCACACTCCAAACATACATGAATGTCATTGAACGCCTGGGAAACTCATTCAAGTTTTTCAAATAATACATGCAAAATTCAGCTGCACCTTGCAGCGCCACTGAAACAAACCTCCCCCCTCCCCCTACCATTCCCATCCGATCCGTTTACGCAAACTCTCGCGGCTTCTGAGCACTTCCAAGTTGTGGCTCATCCTCGTAGTCCTTGCTGTCGGCACTCCTCCATGGGGTGTTTTTGGTTGACGATGATCCTGCTGGCTGCAAGCCAACTTCTTGTTGTGAGGGTGGTTCGTAGCCCGCTTGGGCGTCTGACGAGTAACCCGCGTTGTAGTTGGTTTGCCGCCATGGGGGAGGCTGCTGAGCCCCGACGGGCTGAAATTTCTGCTTCCTCCTGAGGAAGTACTTCCGGCCATAGATGAAGAACAGGGCGATAGCACAGGCGATAATGAGCAGCCCTGCCAGAGCAACGGCGTACCTTCTATTCTGAGCAAACGCGAAGCCGCTACATCAATGTTAGCAAATGGGCATATCAGCAAATGATATTCGGCAGAGCCAAACGTACATGAATGAGTTCAGGACGGCGAAAAAAAGTATCACTCGGCCGGTCCACAAGTGAATCCTGCCAAACATGGTGGGAGCCTGGGTTCTTTGGTGCTCCAAGTGGTGCTTCACGCCTAGACCGAGCTGGGCCAGAATGAAGGCAACAATGATGTAGCCAATGATCTGATGATAGTGCCTAAAGCCCCGGGACTGCACGCTCCGTAGTCAGCATTGACGTATTCCGCGATTCACTTGTAATCATGAACTAAATCTTACCCTGTTGTAGTGAAAGCTCGTCAAAACACCAAGCGCCAAGCCAGAAAGCACACCGAGAGTTGCTATGCACTGGTTGAGGGCATGCCATTTCGCCCAGCCGCAAGCCCTCAGCAAGAAAACACCAAAGTTCATCATGCCGATAATAAAGAAGATCATAAATGTGGCATGCAGTGTCGCCTTGTAGTCCGTCTGATCGGTCTTTCGATAAACCAACTCAGATCCCTCGCTCTTGGAGTCCCTATTCAGGACCGGCGCATCAGCAGCACCTTGCGTCCTTCCCATATCAATCGAAAATACACCATACTCCTGATGGAACTTGAGCGCAGCACTTTTGTCATTGCTCTGCAATGATTCGGTCGGCCCGACTGCATATATGGCCTTTTGGTTCGGCGACGACACATCGAGCCATCCGCCATTCGTGTTTTGGCGATTCCAAGTCCGACAGTGGGCCGTGCACATGGCAGTGAAGTACATGTAGTCGTCGAAAACACCCGTGTTATTTGGGATGATAGTGTACTCCAATTCGGACCAGTAGGAGGGCTCGGTGTTGTCGTAGGCGACACGAGGAGAAAAAGTGACATTTTTGCCGTCTTCGCTTTGGTAGATCATGAAGTAGAGAGCGCCTTTCATGTCGTCGCTGCCGAGACCAACCGCGCCCCAGGAGTATTTGTTGGGGACGCGGATGCTGAAGAATGTAGCATCAGGGTATTTGAAGTCTTTGCTTTCAGGGACCGTGAAAGCAAAGGCGACGTGGTTGTCGGGCGAGATGAAGGTTGATTGACCGGGAGGGCTGGCATCGTCGGCGTAGATAGCAGCTGGAGCCAAAGCTGTGCGACATTGTGTTAGCAGCCATCATGAAGTGCTTGTTTGCCCCGTCACGGCGCATAGGCAAGCAGCTAGCCGTTGGTTTGACAAAGTCGCAAGATGCGAAAAGGGATCCCTGTCCAGTCCACACGGAACGAAGACATACCTGCAGCAGCCATGGCCGCGCGCCAAACAGATCTTAGCAGCAGCATGCTGAACGGCTGGCACGCTGAATCTCCGGACAAGAAGCAGAAATCATGCGGCACAAAGGCGAGCAAGAGGGTTGAAGGAGATGGCAAGTTAGTTGCCCTGCCGCTACGATAGGAAAGTGGGAGAGGGTTTCGGAAAGACAAATGGCAGCTAAATCTTGTGCAGCCAAGAGAAATGAAACCCCTTGACGCCTCGGGGCTTTCTTTGCCGGCGCAATTAATTTCGTGTAGCCGTTCCGCCCCAGCACGCCAAGCATGCAAGCAGGCACTGACTCTAGGTGTAGCAGTTGTGACAACAAGCAAGATGTGACCCCGGGCCATGTGAATTATGCGACTGATTGACTTGATTATATTGTCCCGGTTAGCTGGCATGTCATGTAGCCAGCTAACTTGCTCCTCCCCCACAACCAGGGAGGACTGCCCCGAATGACGCCCCATGGCCATTTACGTACTCCGTACGTAGTACCGAGCACAGAGCAGGAATCCTAACCTAGCAACTACGTCCACAATACATGTAAGGCCAAGCATCCAGTGAACAATGTGTGGTAAACATTGCAAGCCACGAGAGGAACCGGGACTGGCGATTTGCCTGAGGCGACGCGTGACAAGCTGCAAGGTCTAAATGCGAGATGCACTGCCGACGTAAACAAACGGACTGGTTGACGTCTTTGCCCCCCATGTTTTAGTGCCGCAACTAACTAGTGCTGCGTACTCCCGCATGCTCCATGATGAAATATCACGATGCTAATTGGTTGCATTGGCTCCTTGAAGCAGGGTCAGGTGGTGCCCGCTTTTTATACATCATTAGTTAGCTCAGTCCCAAACACATCGAAACTACGGAGTACTCCGTAGTTATCTCTGAAAGGATTCCTTGGAATGACTGGACCAATGGAGACTGCAGTTGGCGTGGTGCATTCTGAGATGTCGTGGCGTCTACCTCGTGCTATAACAATATACATATAATATCTACCAGTTAGAGATATTTTCTTGATGCTAGTCCGCCCTCAAATGGTGCTATTCACCGGTACTTGCGTCCAGTTTAATCACTCCGCCGACGTGGCCCTCGACTACAACACAAGACGCTCGAACGTGTCCATAGAGGCCATTTCTGGATGATGCGAATAGCCGGACACGTATTCAATGCACTGGAATTCGTGAATCGGCGAAGTCAAAATTGAATCAAAGCTATGCCAAAAAACCAGTGATGTTCATTTCATGCTGCAGTACGGAGTACGCCAAGAAGCCATGCTCATCATAATCATCGCTCCCACGCACGCCATCAAGCCAAGCCATTGAACGTCAACTGCGCCCGTTGTGCCTCACCAACATTGATATAATCCAACTACGTCATCAGGTTAGTCTCGGGTAGCAAATGTTTGAATAGTTAATGGATGAAAATTAAGCAACGTACCAAAATCACATTCGGCTGAGGCTTGCCCTGACTCTCACATAGGTTGACCTGCTTCGTAATCGAGCCGAGAGAGTTGGTCGTCTTGGTGTCCACTTGATCGGGGAAAACAATGTCACCGATCTTGAAGTTCAGCATGTGGTTCATAATCCCCATGAGCTTGTTGGGATCGCCACCCGATGGTCGATCCACACTGCACGTAGGGAAGTTCTTGTCCGTGATGCCGTACGGCGTCTCCCAAAAGTAGTCGAATTCGCTGATAATATAGTCGACCTTTGTTTGGTCTGCGTGATAATCTAAGCTCAATGATTAACACTTGCTGAGCCCAAAGATAAAAAATAAAGTAAAATAAATTAAAATCAATAAAATCAAGACATTTTGGAGCAATTCATATTGGCTTACCCATAAAAACAACAAGCCGAGACTTCGCATCAATAAGTTGCTGAAGAGTAGGCCACTGGTCTTTGGACAGCCGACCGTTTGGACGGAAAACATATTGCTTCAGGCCGGTACTTTGAAAGACATCATCAAACTTCTGCACCGGGACTGCATCGCCGTTTGTCAAAAGCAGTGTCACAACTTCATTAGGGTTGCTGTTCATCCAATTGGCAATCTCTTGCAGGTATTTTGCGAGGGGCCCCGAGTCCAATTCCCAGCAATACGTATGACACATCTCGATCGTGCCATCTTTGTTATGTGTTTGCGCCTGCAAGAACCGCACGCCGAGCTTCAACTGATCCGTAACCGAGACGTACTGGTTGTGGGTTGGGGTTGCGCCGACAAATGCACTGTCGTGGCTGCCGACAAACGTCACCTCAGAGTATCTCTTACTGCACAGCTCATCGTGCCCATTGCACGCGGCGACTGCTGTAGCTGCAAATGGCAGGACTCGGAGAAGCTTCATGGCGGACAGGTCAGCACGATGTCCACGTCTACAGGTGCACACGAGTTAGGCGACAATCGACTCACCAGAGTCCACAGACCGAGAAACCACAATTCTTGACCGGCAACCGACTGAGCGGCGACTTTATAGGCTTGCCCCAAGCTGGGCCGCAGATGGGCCAGCCCATCAATACGTTCCATCGCCCATGTGTGCTGGTTTCAGCAGGGCAATTTAACCCAGGAAGGGCTGGTGTTTGTCGAGCGACACTTTGACGCCGGGGAGATCCAACCAGCTGATGCAATGCGACCCCTCGCGCCCATTTGCCCCAACGAGGCTTGAATTGGAGTCGACCCAGTATCAGCTGTGGCGTTGCTACGACCCTATTGTTCGCTACGCGCCGGGGAGAGCTGCTAGGGGTGGGGCTGGTGGCGCATGCTGTGTCTCTGGTACATCGAGAATATTAGGTCAGTGGCTACGGAATCCTCCTTGCGGAAGTACTCCCATATAATACGGCGTAAATTGCAGTTGTCTCATGAATCAAGTATGTAACTTCTGAGCGTCTTTCCATCTTCTTTCTGCAGTGTAAAACCTGCGATATTATTTCTTTTCATCACAATGACTTAAACGGCTGAGAAGCTGGCGATATAGCAGGGCCACGGTCGCTGCTGTGGAGGATGCCCATCTGACCGCAGATCGTCCTTTATAGTGGCAGCCACCAGGCATCCAAAACAGAAGCTGGCTGTTTGAGAGGACGATCTGCACCCACCATAGAAAGAATACAGTTCAGCGTCGACATCAACGTATTAGTCGTAGGACAATGCTGCTGGTACCTGGCTGTGGTTAGAGCCAGCCCGGCGTTAGATTCGGCCAGATTCGAATCTCGCATCAATAGACCTCTGCTCCGTAGTTAGTTACCATATCACCCTTTGTGCCCAGGAGGAATGAGTTGCGAAATGACCAGTTCTTCACATCTTCTCCGCCTAGCTTTATCTGTAACGCTCCGTGTACAGAGTAGATGGAATGCCACTTCCTCCAGACACAATCGCCACGCCGGTACGGGAAATTGTCCGAGGCGACTACTGCAGTCATTTACCTAAGTTTATAGCTGGACTAGACCACTCGGTTTTCTTATTTTTGTTCTTTTGCGCGCTTGTTCTTTGTATTACGAGATACAATGCTATCTGAACTGCGTCTTTCATGTTGGCTTCGCTCGGCGGGTTTGAGTGGGACGGTCCACTAATAATCGGGCCAGCGTGCGACAATGCTCCATATGCACTGCGAAGCATGCAGCCGCTGTCTTATTTCAACCTTCGACCAACTGTCCTCAATTTCGCAACCGCCGATACCAAACATCGTCATCGTACTTCTCCCAACCAAGACATCATAGAATGCCCCGACTCCAACCATGTCAGCACTCCTCTCTTTGTTAGGCTGGTCGTTTTTACCCGGAGTATGTAATCACCCTCTGATGCTTCCGCATACACCATTCAACTAACTGCCACCAGGTCGCATCGTCCTGGATCCAGAGCATCTACTACGGCATCACCATCCGCGCCGGTGACCCCAAACCCAAAGCCGGCTCGCCGAAACACACCCAACATCGCAGACGAATCCACATCCTTGTTGTGACTCTCTACCTTCTCTATACCATCTACGAGGCCGACCACGACCTGCGACGCCTTTCCTCGTACTACCAAGACCTCAGCGTCCCCACTACCGCCACTGGCCCTGAGATCAAATCACGCTTCCGCCGCCTCGCGGCCGTCCACCACCCCGACAAAACTGGCAGCGAGGCCGCCTCCGAATCAGCCGCCTACTTTATCCACCTCAAGCTCGCCAGCGACACCCTGCAAGATGCTGCCAAGCGGTTTGCCTACGAACGCTTCGGCGACGCCATGATCTCATGGGAGAAGTGCATCACAATCAAGGACTATGTGACCAAAGGCGTCTTGTATACCATCTTGCCGCACTACGGAGTCGCCGCTGCCATGATTTACCTGCTTGGGATGTTTGGTTACATGGAGTTTGGGAAGTTCTATAGGTGGTTGATTCTCGTGACCTTGGGTCTGTTTGAGGTTCACACCGTTACGAGACCTGGCTTTCCGCCAGCCTTGAATATCGTCAATGCGGTTGTAACGACTGTGTCGTCACGTCCGCCATATTTGCCGTTTCAAATTATCGCGCTTCTGAGGAAGCTGACGTTGACCGTGTACATTGCCCTGTCGCAGATAGGGCCGCTGCTGGTTCAGGATTCAAAGACGAAGAAGGCCGCGGCTGAGGATGGTGAAAAAGCAGTCAGGGAAAGCTTGGTGGCCTTGGAGGCAGTTTCGAAGCAGCTTGATGCGGATGCTGTTCGCTTGATGGATATGGAGGTGGCTCCGTTCAAGGGTGATGCTGCGACCATCAATAACTTGCGCGGCCAGATGCGAGAGTGGCTTGTGCAAAATACGATCCGGGCGGATCCAATGGTCCGAGATGCTCTGGGAACGTCGCTGAAGAGGAGAAGGGTAGACGCTCCGGCTGGAGCCAAGAGGAATTGGTAGATGAGGTTTACAATTTTTTTTATAGACAAGATTATGTACAGAACGTATATTCGGAGAAAAAAGGAAAAGAAAGGGTCACTTTAGATTAGAGCAAAAATAAAAGCAAATGCTATAAATAACTAAATGTGTTAGATATGCAACCTGTGTTCTCAACATATAATCGCCGTATAATACGACGAGATGCTTCCCAAATCCCAGTGCGGTGTATAAGCCCTTGACTTTTCTCAACCGATTTCATTGTACCTTCCAGTGGTCTATATTTCCCATAAAATACAATTACAGCCTCTGCGCCCCCCTAGTCTCAATAGGAATCAAATACATGCCCACAGAGGCAGACAGAATCAAAACGGCAGACATGTAGATCGGGGTCGTGGCCCCATCACCCGGCACATTCGCCGCTAGCACGGGCGCCATCAACCCCGTCACTCTGTTGAGGAAGCTGGCTACACCGGTACCCGCTCCCCGGACAGGAGCCGGGAAGATTTCAGGAGTGAAAGCATACAAGACACCGTACATGATGTTTTGCGAAAACGCAGCCACGCAAGAAAACGCCAGTTGGGCGGTGGGCGTGGTTCCAAACATGACGAACAGGAACAAGAAGATGGCGGACACGAGCGTCGAGCCGGCCAGGGTGCCGCGGCGGCCGAAGAACGGGGAGGGAGAGTCGACGAGGTAGGCGGCGAGGAGGCTGCCGGGGACGCCCATGATGGATGTGATGGCGTAGTTTCTGTAGGTTTCGTTGGAGATGATGGATGTTTCCGAAGGGATGGCTTTGCCGTCGTCGCCGGGGGAGGAGGAGTGGTGGTGAGAAAAGTATTGGGGGAGGAAGGCGTTGAAGAGGGGGTATCCCATCCCGATGGTGGCCCAGCAGAACCAGATAAGCCCCGTGGCCGTGCCCAGTGTTTTGTTTTGGAAAAGGGGTTTGAGTCGCTCGCCTGAGAAACTCTTGAGCTTCTCGCTGATAGCGTTGGAGCTGGCTGCACGCGGTTCCCCCGAGGGTACGGGTCTGTTGTTGTACTCGTCGGCAGCAACTTGGTTGAGTATCTCGCTCGTCAGCCACGTCTTGACGTTGTTCTTGTACGCGATGCCGTGCACCACCGCAACGGCCTCGTCTTGGCGGCCCCTGTTGAGGAGGAATTTTGGCGACTCGAAGAGACGGAATATAAAGAATCGAATGACAAACATGGCAAAGGTGACGATGCCAATAGTCACGACGAAGTATCTCCATCCCTGATCCACGGGGTACTTGGCAATAAAGTACCACGCGGCCAGGGACGAAATCAACTGTCCAATTGGCCACCACACTGAGAGCAAAGTGAGGAGCGAGCTGGATGCGTCCGGGAGGAATTCGAGGAACAAGGCACCGTCTACGGGCAAGCTCCCGCCGACGCCAAACCCAAGTGCCGCGAAAAAGAAACAAACTCCCCCCCAGCTCTGCGCATAGGCCGAGATGATGCCGAATATGCTCGTGATGAGTAGGGTGAAGTTGAAGGCGATGCGGCGACCGAAAAAGTCGGATCCAATGCCCCAGGCAAAGCTGCCCAGCGACAAGCCCACGAAACAGGCGCTCGTGGTGTATCTGACGGCCTTTTCGGATACGTCGAACTCGGCGGATAGGGAAGGCAAGGTGAGAGAAAGGCCCTGCAGCCAAAGATTATCGGCGAACCACCCAAAGCCACAGAGCACGAACAGCTGCCAGTTGTATCTTCCCATGCCGATATCGCCAATGGCCTTGTTGATCAGCTTCGATTTGATCTCGTATTCGGTCCACTGGCCCTTGCGACCCTGCCTCATTTCCTTGCGCAGCCCCTCGATTGAGTATTCGGCCGCCTCCATCTGCAGCATGCCCTGCGTTTCGCTATCCTCGTTCTTGCCGTGGACGGCGGTTTCAGCATCTTCGTCTGCTTCGTCTGGGTCGTCTGGGTCGTCTGCTCGGGATTCGAATTCAGTGCGGCCTGACCGAGCGGATAGACCGTGTAGATGGGCTTCTTCTAGTGGAACGAGAACTCCGGCGTAGTCGTGGACTGATTCGACGCGGCCGATGCCATTTTGCCAGGGGAGCCTCATCTTGAATATCGCAACGGGGGACCGACGTCACAATGCCATGGAATCATTAATTCGAACAAAGTCCAAAGTATGCGCGCGAAATGGAAGTGAGGCCGGCCTCGTTGAGCGGCCGACGCTATGCTATTGTGCTGCGACTCTGCTTTCAGATTGGCAATGGATAAGTCAAGACGGAAGACAAGGCTGCGCTCGAATATGTCTGGTCGGGCGTGTGTTCGAATGGCTTCTTGAATAACGAGCGTGGGCTAGATCGGCGGCGCAACATAGATCTTGGTAAAGATGGAAAACTTCGAGGTGGCAGATAAACTACCTAACTGCTCCGTATCCTGCAGGTGGAGCGAGCACGTCGAGATGATAACAGGAGGAGCCGACGAACCGGCGTCAGGGGGTGAAATGCCACCGGGCGGACCGGACGTTGACATTTTAGCGTCGGGAATCTCCAGTTGGCGCCAGTGGGGATTCATCCCGCCACATCCCCCCCCTTGAACCGGTCGGCGGCAGCCCGCGTCGGGAGCCATTGTCACCAACATCCTCCGCACAACGGTCCGTGGGTGTTATGGTCTGCAGTGATTCGGACGAGATATTGTATAACAGCCCGGGACTCTGGCTACTTCAGCAGGCCGGTCTACGTGCGTAGGAAATGAGACGCAAGGAAGGACACCGTGAATTGGGATATGCGATTTAAACCCGTTAGCAACTGCGTCTTGCGGAGCCATCTTAACCTCAGATGTGCGGGAACTGGATTGCGGCTGTATCATGCGGAGGACGGCGTAGTTACACTCGAACTGCAACCAGTCACTTGAACTAGACAGCCTTGCTGCTAGTTAGAAGCCGTGTCTGGAATATTGGCGCACGACAAAGGATATCGTGAACCCCTGTTCGTTTCTTAGAGGTCGCAAGGCAGTTTCTTCGTCTGCAATAGTGTCGCTCCCGAGTCATCGTCCATAGATAGTCTTCGAGGATGCTTACAAGCAGAAGCCGAGCCTAACGGTTCATCAGCTGACGCGTCCTGACACCCAAAGGTATATAACGAGCTGTTTCCAGCACAACGAAGAATTTCGTGAGCTTCTCGACGCAGATCCAGACCGTTGTCATCATCTCATCAACAACGTTGCCAAAAAGGCCACGGGTGTGTTTCTGTGGGTAGTCTTGGTTGTGAGCTCTCTACTTGAAGGCCTCGCCAACGGAGACACCCTGAACGAACTGCAACAGAGACTCAATAACATCTCCCGTGAGCTAGAAGACCCTTTCAGCAGGATGCTCAATAGTGTGGAGCCTCGATGCTACATCAAAGCAAGCAAGATATTCCAGCTATTCCGTGCCGTGAAGCGCCTTCCGACGTAGCTTTGCCTTTCTTATGCCAATGAGGAAGACGAGAATATCGCTTTTGTACGGAAGGTTGAAGCCATCTCTTCTAAGGAGTTGCGTTACCGTACATTGCAAATGAAGAGACGACTTAACACTTGCTGCAAAGGGTTGTTGGAGACCGATCATCCACCAGGAACGGTAACATCAGGACGTATAAATGAACGTTCACATGATGATTGTGACGGAGGGTTTGGATCCTTCAACGGCCCAGAACATGGGGAACTGGTACAGTCGAGATGCTGACGTTCTTGCTCATAAAAAGGTGGAATATCTGCACCGCACAGTCGAGGACTGGCTGTGCTCTGATGACATCTGGAAACGCATTAGCAGCGCTGCTCCCGAGCTTTCAACTCCGCGTTATGTTTGTCTCGAGGACATCTCCTGATGCTCCTGTGTCTTCCAGATCACAAGGTTTCTAGCCCGGAGTTCGGACTCTGGGATCTAATCGCATGGGTGCACCGAGTACGCGATAGACGTCGGGCGAGCAAACCCCTCGCTGCAGGAGAAGCTACTAGAAGAGCTCAATTGTGCGGCGGATCAGATAATTACGAGGCAAAGTGAAATGGAAAGACAAATATTCGGAGCTTCTGGGGTTCGCGGTCAGCAGCATGCACTGGGCATCAACTGTCTCGGGAGGATGGCAAGAGCACAATTTCTTGGGTGTTTTCATTCCGCTGCCAGTTATATATGTACATCGAGCGCAAGATTGCCTCAGGATCCCTGTCATCTGCTCCATGCTCGTCGCTACTCTGCACTGCAACCTCGGCGTACTTGTTTTCTCCGGCACTTGGGGACGCTCCGTCCTGTACACATAAGCGGCCCGGTCTGCCCATCATCAAGCTTTTGCAGAAGCATAGCGTAGAAGTTGGCCAGCGGCTCTGTGTACGTAACATACTGGAAGAGCAGGTGGAAGAGTGGCGGTTCAATTTCCGTGGTAACTCGTTGGATGACCTTGTTTTTAACGCGCCTGATGGTAGCGATGGGACGACCTCGCCGCCTCTGGTGATGACTGGGCAGAACTCAAGAGGCGCCATTTTCGCAAGACAAAATCGACCCTGCGCCGCTTGAGAACTCCGCGGCTGCTGTTTGGCAGGATTCCACCAGAACCTACCAAGTCTGATTCTCAACGTCTGGTATTTTCATTGGCGTCACAAATTCCTAATCTGTCGACGACGGCAATCAAGAATTATCCTATGACGGACGATCATGAGGATCTAACCTACCTTAACGGAAACAAGGCTTCCTTCGATATAAACATGTTTGATGACTATTCCCCAGAGTCGAGCCATTTTGGGAACGTCTTGTCTTTCGACAACCACACTCCGGTTCCGTCACACGCTAGCCTGCGTAGCCAACCTAGTTTCTCCTCATAGACTTGAGAACCTATATCTATTCTTAAATTAGCCAAGGTTCCCCTTTGCCATGGTTTTCCTTCTATTCAAAATTTCACAACAAACCATCCGTAGGTGCACGTGAAAGCAGGCTGTCATAATGCCCGCAACAGTTAACGGCGCCAAGTCGGAGTCTCTGCGGGGATTAATTGCCATGAAGCCTCTGGGAGCAAACACCTGTGGCTGCGAAATAGCACTTAGCATAATAAATTGCTATACGGAGCACGTTTGGTCATGCACAGCCAGTCTTGGACACACGAAATGCGCATTTGAGAAGCCAATCAATGTAAAGTGAGTGTATTAAAGAAACTGCCCTTTGCAGTTCATGCCCAAAATATAAACAACATGTTTCTAGTCACTCGCAAGCAGATGCGCAAAGATCAGTACATCTAACGTCTCTTGACCTGAAGAGTGACACTTTTATCCAAACTCCTAAACGCCTTACTCTCTGAACGAGTCACGACGTCCTGCCTCTAAATTTTTTATTACCCTTCTTCCTGTGTTTGCGCGGAGAGGACTTCTAATTCTCATCTTCATCACTCGTGGCGTCAATGTTGGCCTTGGAAGGCTTATTCTTGTCTTTCTTGGTCGTTTTCGTCGGCTCAACAACGGCATCGGCGACATCTTCGATGTTTCCCACGGCTTGGCCCAATTTTCCGAGTGTAGCGTTAATAGAAGGAGCGGCCTTCAACAGTGCAATGTACTGGGGAACGGACAGCGAAATGCCCTATGGTATGAGTCAGACTTGATTAATTCAAATGAAAATCCGTTACAAATATCGGCATACCTTTTTTCCAGGAAGCATCTTTCCGTCCTTTTCGTAATATTCTCGGACGTTGATGAGACACATGCCCTTGAATTGAGACACGCCGACCCGGCGTTTATCGGAGAGCTACGGCGATTCTAAGTGTTGGCGAAGAGAAAAATCGTCAAAGGAAACCTGGGGCGCATCTTACCTCCCAAAATGGATTGCCATCATCGTCCTTACCGTCTGCTTCAATATCGTGCTTGCTTTTCTTTGCAACCTTGGGAGAAACCTTTTGCTCCTCGTCCGAGTCGTCAGCTGCACTGCGCTTCTTGGAATAGGTGGACATTTTTGCTTTCGGGGACCAAGGAAGAATATGCTAAAAGGCCAGCTTCGGAGACCCCTGACTGCGAGTGTACGATTGCGATGCTGTTCTCGACCAAGATCTTGAGGTTGAAGGTGGGCGACAACTTCGAGGTGAACCGTGTCGCATTCATGAGCACTGTCAAAAAGACGCGTCGAAACTATAATTGCCGTGGGGATGCTAAACGCCAACTCACGTGATGCATATCTTATCACCCTGACAAAATCTCTTATAGATATAGTCTTCAAAGTTGGCTAAATACTAGTACGTGCACTTTTCTTTACCAATTGCAATTAAAATTGATACCAATTATCTACTCCGATATTTGGAGGTTGAAAGGGAAAATGGGTTTGATTGAGCTTGTGTAGTAAATTGGACGTGCAGCTTAGTGTTCCGTAGTGTGGCGCAGGACCAGGGCCAGATCCGCCTCCGCCAAAATTAGCAGCAGTCAATAGGGGATGCCCCGCTTATCCCCTGATGGGCGACGAGGGTAATGGATCTCAAATTTGATACAATCTATCCTCCCGTGCGTGCGACGATTGTGCCAAACTCGAAACGTCTCCTGGAGCTCTCTCCGCTTGGCAGTTCCATTCACCCCAGGTCCATCTCCATCTTCAATATCTTGCTGCAGCATTACTATGGTGTCATAAACACCTTACACTATCGGCATCCCTCCCGCCCGGTCCGTGTCGAGGACAAGCTGTTGCCATGAGTTCATCGAAAGCAGACGGCGCAACACAGCCTGCTGTCCCCTTTGAGCCAGTCCCCAAACCTGGAAGCACAAGTCATGACCCGCTGATGGCAGACAATGAAAATGCGCAAGCGAAGCCGGATCTGGTAAACAATGTCATCTCATCGAACTCCTCAGCGGAAAACACGGATCTTCCAGCAAAGACGTCGGCTCTAGCTGCGAAGGCTCTGAAATTCATATCTGAGGCTACACCATCCACGTTGGGCGGCATTGCCGTCGCGTTGTCTGCCGTCATATATGCAATTCTGGGAAAGGTTGGACTCTTATTGATTGGCGCTTTTGGCGGAGTCGTAACCTTTATTTCCTTGGAGGCACGAAATCCGGCAATCGCCCAGGCGGTGCGGGGAGAGAAGGGGCCCGAGGTCATTGACAGAGTTTGGCTTGATTTGAAAAGCAGAAATCCAAAAGATGAGGATGGTCACGCTGAGGACGACGAAGAAGCTGCGTTCAAGTCTTTTGATGACTTCCGACCCGAAACGCGAGAGGCCTTGACTGGACTTGTTGACGCGGTTGTTCGAGACTACGTGAAGTGGTGGTATAGCCCCATCATACCAGGCGACCATTCATTCCCGCTTTCGTGTCGAAAGACTTTGAACTCGTACCTTTTCTCGATTTCGAATCGCATGTCGAAAAAACGACCGGCGGACGCATTTTTGGATCTGCTCACCAATAGTTCTTCCATCGTTATCGCGCTTCTCTCGGAACTGGCAGCTGCGTTTGCGGACCTATCCCCCGAATCAAACATGACTGCAGCCGATGCGGTGTACAACTACCTGGCTTCGAATCCTGAATCTCGACTAGCCAACCTGCTCAATCAGAAGCAGCAAGCCGCTAAATTCAGAATGGTGGCTGAGGATCTTTTGGGATTTCTAGACCAGGGCTCGCAAAACTGCGATCCTGCCCGTATATTTTTGCGAGAAATCTTAGCCAATTCTGTTCTGGAGTCAACCCTTCAGACCTGCAGCAAGGCTGAGTGGATCAACGGATGGATTGTATATCTTCTCGAGGCTGGCGAACCGGACCTAAACCAAGCCATCGATGTGGGCATGCAGACTGGTCGTGACACGGGTTCCAACGTGTTTGCGGATATTGATGGAAATGTAGGCAACGTTGGCATCGCAAAGCCCGTAGTCGCCCGTTCCAGCATGGAGACGGATCGTAGCCGCCGGAAAGAGTCTCTCGGTCATAGAAAGAAGCTTAGCAGGGCCGATGAGGAACTGGAGGAAGCCATGGAAGAGATGAAAAGAATGAATGCCATGATGGCACGTGATGGGAAACATAAACTCCGAGACACTCTGAATCTCAGCCCATCAGAGAAGCCACCAAACAGGAGCTTGGAGTTTGTATCCGAAACATTGGAGTCTGTGAAGAAACCGCCTGAATCATCTGAGGATTCTGCAGATAAATCGTCTACTAGGGGGACGTCTACTGATGGCTTTTCTTCCAGAGGCGAAGCGGAGAATGCACCGCTGACCCCACGATCGACACTTGATTCTTCAAGCCAGCCTTCATCGCCGCAGCAATCTGGCGATCAACCGTTTACCACGTTTGACCAAATCGTGCCAGCTGTTCAATCTCAAGCTGATGAGACTGAAGAGGAAGGCCCCAGGAAGGCTCCCTTGACCCTCCATAATGCTTCATTCACGCTACATGATGATCCCGGTGATAACGGCAAGATTCGGGCGAAGCCACACTGGGACTACCTGATTCAGGTTGAGCCATCATCGTCTGCACATACTGGATGGATGATTGTTCGGCGTTACTCGGACTTTGAAACACTGCACGAAATCATGAGGCGAATTGCAGCAATTTCTGGCGCTACTGCATTTACAGAGTTGCATAAAGAGTTGCCCAAATGGAAGATTCATACTAGAGAGTCTCTCCGAGGCGAACTTGAACGATACCTACGAGACGCGTGTTGGTATCAGTCTCTGGCTGAAAGCGAAGGCATGAAGCGATTCCTCGAGAAGTCTCAAGGTCACACTCACGGTAGTTCAAAGACGTTCGGCTGGGAGATTGTTGGCAAAAACATGCTTGATGTTCTGACAACTGCGCCCAAAGGCGCTATGGAAGGAGGCAAGACTTTGGTTGGCGGTGTCAGTGGAGTCTTTGGCAACTTTGCTGGTTTAACTAGAAAGTCGACCAGCCATTCCGTCGACCTGACTCCTTCCGCGAACCGGCTCTCAATATCGACGCCTCCCCGGGTTGACAGTACAGTAAGATCGCCAGCACGATCTGAGCGTGCCAGCATGGACAGTCAACGGTCATCAGTCATATCTACTCAGCCTGGCAAAATGGCACCCATGTCGCGAAGACCCAGCTATCAATCTCAGGGCGAGCCGGAAGCCGAACTGGGGAGGACCGGTCGCAGCGCTGAGAGGATGGAAGCCGGATCTACACCGGCAAGTGCACAACCTAGCAGGGAGCACAGTCGGGCGTCGAGCCTGGCCGCAATTCGTTCGCCATCAACAGTCAGCCTCGATTTCACCAAGTTGCCTCCGCCGCCGGATGACATGCCAAGCGACTACGAATCGGTGAATGGGGATGAGGCGCAGTCAAGACAAAACGATATATATCAAACGATCCGCGGGATGCCAAATAGTGCCAGTGCTCCTTCGCTGCCCACGATGAACAGTGCTAAGAAGCCCGTCACGAAGCCTGCTAAACAGTACTCGCAAATGACGGAGCAAGAGACGCGTGTTGCCGTGGAGCTGCTATTCGCCGTGATCAATGAGATGTACACCCTCTCGTCTGCATGGAACATCCGCCGCACACTCCTCACCGCAGCAAAGTCATTTCTCCTGAGACCGGGCAACCCATCGCTGCTCACAGTGCAGTCCTTGATCCAGTCGTCAGTTATTGATGCCAATACGTCAGATGCAGGCATTGCAGCACAGCTACACAAACTTCGGGAAAATACGATGCCGACTGACCAAGAGAGGGCCACTTGGCCTGCGGAGTTGACAGCAGAGGAAAAGGAGAAATTGGCGATCAAGGCACGTAGGCTCCTCATCCAGAGCGGGGTGCCGGCCGCGTTGATGGGCGTGATGGGCCAGGCGGCCACAGGAGAAGCTCTAGGCCGTGTATTCGACTGCCTGCAGATAGAGGAAGTGGCTCGGGGGTTGATATTCGGACTACTCATGCAGGCTGTGAGGATCGTGACTCACTAAGATTATAGGAGGGATCATGACGTGACGATGTGACAGCGTGGCTTTCCATTTTGCAACCCTAATACTTTTGACTAATCCTTCTTCCGTTTCTTCCAGCGGCCATCCGACAGTGAGCAAAGGGCATGACGTAAAATACGATTCTATGGCACAACAACGGAGGGCTCGTACTATTATTACTTGTGGCATGGATACAGCAAGCTTTGAGAGCCGGGGCTTGATACGAACAGGTATCTAGATATGTTTAATGGTATAAACAGGGCACTGTGTGCCTGGTTAATGCAACACCAATGATGCATTCCCCTTCCACATCCCCATAGTTACAATTGCTGAGGGTTTGGAATTTGCCCATGGAACAATTAGCGTCACGTGTTTCTTCACCTTCCGTCCGCCTTTCCAAACACCATCCATGCCGCTTCACCGAGCTAGATATCATTGTCAAACAAGCTAATGGCGAGCGAATGAGAAGAGAAGTAGCCATGCCGGGCCCGACGTGGAGTAGTTGCGCATCAGTGGCATGCCTATTCTGCCACAATCGCATCATTTATCTTTTGCCGTAACTACTCTGTATTCCGTACTCCGTACATCCAAGGCAAAACAGACCGACCGACCCGCACACTACTGCTAAATTACAATACAGGCGAGTGAGTCCCAGGTCGCCCGACGCCGTAGTTACCAACTACGTTGCATTGGCTACTGCAACTCTGCTCCGTACGGGGTACTACTCCAGCGGAATACTACTGCTCGTACATGATACAGTACCCAGCTCCTCAAAAACGCCACTCACGCAAACCAGACATATCCGGGCGCCGGGCCCGGCTGTATTGTACAAAGAGAGTAGGGAATAGGGGAGCCGTTCAAAGCCAAGAAGCCCAACCAGTATGGATCTATTGTTTCGTCTCATGACAAGTTCCCGGCCCCCCTCCCAAGCGTACATCCCAGAGCTTGTTTAATCTCCCCGACCCCTTGTCAAACCTGCGAACATGCCATGATAAAAGCAAATCTCTTTAATTCCCCTCCCGAGCTCCCCGGAGCCGAGTGCAGGGCGCGGCTGTCAGAAAAAGAAAATAAACCCCAAAAATTCACCGGGTGGTGTTTCCGGTTTCGATCGACGCCCAGGGTATGCCGGGGGTTGCTGCTGTTGTTGGGATACTTCATCTTGTGCGTGACAGGTTGTCTCACCGCCTAGACAGACAGGGCAATCGAACCAGGAAGAAGGGCTAGACATGTTCTAGCGGTGGGGTTTCTGTTTCCGGTGGCCGGGATAACTTCCTACGTAGCCTCGGAGGGGGGAACACGATTTTCGAGGCGCGCTCCATCGTTCCCACCCAGGTGTCTATCAATGTCACGCGCATGCATGGAAGGCTTGGGGGCCCGCGTTGCAGAAACATTAATTGTCCACCACGGCTAAGAGCATGGCGATCTGCAGCGTTTGGGACTAGAGGAAATAAGGAAGTAGCCATACGGCACTAAGGTGGCGGCGAAGAACTCAATGAAGTCGAGGGAGTACCTAACCAATTGACTAACTAACTAACGAGTTAGTTGAATGGAGGATGGATGCAAGGACATGGGATGATGGACCGACTCTGTCAGTCTGTGTGCGGGGGAAGACAGAGCAGCGCCCTAACTACGTCAAACTTGGGACGACAGCCGGCGTGGCTTGTCAGGGGTAGATTGTGGCGTCGACAAGACATTGTTTCTCCATGCCATATGTAGAAAACCACATGGTTTGACGACAGCGCCGCCGTTTCCGCCCCCCATGTCCCCCCCCCGGGACAGTTACTCCAGACTTTTAACGGAGTACGGATCGCCACGTAGGGATTCTGGACGCTGAGCGATCAAAGGATCACCGTCCTTAGCTCCTCCGAAGCTGTCATGTCTGACAGCGCGGGCTATTGGGCATGACTAGCGTTATTGTAATCAATCACATTTATCGGAGGTGACCGCCGACAAAAGACGAAACGGGGGCGTTTTTCCCATACAGCCTCCCCCCCCTTCCACCAACATCTATCTATCGTGCATCACCAGCGCGACAAAGAGACCCCTGCCCACCCACCGCCTCGCCTCGCCTCGCCTCGGTGTCCATAAGCCGATATGCTTCGACCCTGAATGCATGTCGGCCGTCCTGCCATCCTCTGCCGCGTCAGTCGAAGCAGCAGGCAGAGATTTCTACGAACGACGTGCCCCAACCCACCATGCCCCCTTCCCCTTCCCCTTAACCAGCGCGCAGGGCGGTGTGGTGGAGAAGACATGCAGACAGATGTCGTGATGGTGGGTTGATGGTGCCGCAGCACCGCAGTGCTATACTTGGTCCGATGTGGCCATGGCGTGGCAGCGTGGGATTTATGGCAAGACGATAACGAAACGGGGGAGAATCGGATCTCGGTGAGCCGCACGCAGCGCTGGATGGATAGAAATGCCCAAAAGGCCGTGCTGATACGATATACGCCGAAACATCCCGTGGTCTGCAAGGAACTGCCTTGCGAAGAAAGCGCGGCAATTGGAGAATCGATCGTGGAGGGATGGAGGGCACGCATGCCGTGCTGCTAACCGCTCTCATAATCGTTCATGATCGACAACGGTCCTACCACGGAGTAGTTACATGATGGCTGAGGCTCAAGTTAGAGCATACATGCACTTGTACGTCCAGGCGCTGCAATGGAGGATGCGTGACGTGAGCAGCCCAGCACAAGGACAGAAGCAAGACTCGACCACACCAGTATGATGATATGTCTCTACACACACACCCAGTTACTCGCACGAATTACCACCGCCTAGTTACCTGCATTCTCTACTCGACATCAGGTTTGTCTCTCTAGCTCATCCTCAGAGCTGCCCGAGTCAGCCGCCATTGACTGACTAGTTTATTGCTTCACGAAAGCAACTTCCTGCGACTAGGCCGCATGCGTTGTCTTGCCGTAGTCCACAATCCAGCCCTTGTGATCACTTTCCTTCCTTCAGTTGCAAGCCCCCTCAAACTCTCTCGATCCTTGTACCCCAAAAGCGAGGTCGGGCTGGGAAGTAAACCCACCCCACATCCACAGTGAATCTCTCTCTAGGCACGTTTGAAGAACGGACGTGGCCAGAAGCATAGATCCCTAGTGCAGATCCCTCCGGAGATACTCTTAATTTAGCGCCTATGGAGCATGCTCGTTGAGAATGCCAGTTGAGTGAAGTTTTGGTCACAAGATAGAACGAACGGCTGGCATGAGAACGCCAAGTTTCGAATTTAAACACGGGTCACATGAAGGGACGTTATAAGTAAAAGGCTTTCAATATAGTGAATTAAAAAAAAAATAAGATAGCAAGAATCGTTATTCCGAACTCCTTGAACGCCTGATCGGCCGTAAAGTCATATTATACATTGTCTCCGAAAAATGCTGCTATTATGAACAGTTCCACGCTCCGTAATAGGTGCTATTAATGCCATAGGATATTACAGCAGTAAAAGGAAAATGAGAAGAAAAAGAAAGTAGAGTGCAACCGTGTGAACATAACTGGGTATCGAAAGGGACATTGCGACGATCAGAAGGAATGTAAAGGACCAATAAAGTGATGGGTTCTTGAATGACCATGCATTACGTGTATATGCCATGTCTGACAGGAGTGGATAAGATGACAATGAGCGGTGGTGAAATTAAGTGGTCTCCTGGCCATCATGGTTTGAAGACGGCGGATGTGAGAAGAAAGCCCCCTGCTTTAGCAGTGGGTGATAGTGGGCTGGGGGTGTTGTTTTTAGCGTCCCTGTTGATGGACGTGATGAGACTCGCCACAAGACCAGTTGTAGGCTTGGAGCCGACTAAAGAGGCTGCTGGGCTGGGTGAGTGGGTGGTCGGTGTCGTGTCAGGTGTGGACGCAGGACTGGCTAGAGTCATGACTGTGGAATTTGCAGATACAGCAGACCTAACAGGGGGAGTTGTGGCAAGAGGAGTAGGACAGTCCCCGTTGAGCTTCTCGTGGCTACGTTGTCTCTGCCTCTCGCGCTCAATATTGTCCTCATGACCACCTTCCTTGGCGACCACAGGCTCTGGTGTGGTAGCAATGGGCGAGCCGCCACCCATCTTGGAGATCTCGTTCTCGACATCGGCAAGAAGTGCGTATACGTCATCTCCTGCGTAGATCCGAATGCTCTCAACATCCCCGCGCTTCAATGTGACTGCGCTCGCCGCCCGGCTGAGGCTTGTTCCACCCTCCGCGGCGTCCTCCACCACAGGTTGCTCAAGGATAGTGCTGGGCACTTGGGCAACGACGCGTTGAGGAGAGGGTGAGGCATTGCCCACTCGACTGGCGAAGGTGGATTTGGATGGGCTTCGAGGTGGCGTAGACAGCTCGCGTGGACCAGCGGGTGATTGGATTCCCATGACTTGTTGTAATGAATCCATCACGGTAGACACCTGGTTCGCCCCAATGGGTAGGATGGCAGCGGCGGCAACATGCTCCAGCAGCTTTTGGCGCACTCTGGTGCGGCGGTTCTCTGCCTGCTCCAGCTTGGAAACCCAGTCATCGATGGAGGCATCGAGCTCAGCCAGCGCTTCTTCTTGCTTGAGCATAGAATCGTAGCTGAACTTTGCAACTCGGGGTGACCGTAGGTACTGACAAATGCGGGAGTGGAGGTTGCGGCGTCCAGCACGAAGGGATGTGTATGTCCGTCTAAGGTAATCGGTCCGCTCATCCAGGCGGCGAAGTTCCTTGGAAAGAGCATCGACATCTTCCACTTTAAGCACTTCAAAACGTTCGGCCTGTCCCAAGGCTTGCTTTTGAAGGGAAATGATGTCGCTGGGGCTGAGCTTTTGGGTGACTTCAGAAGCCTTCCAGCCTTTAGGCAGCTCCTCAAATGCTCTCCTTTCAGAGCTCATTGCACGCTTGGACTCGGTACCCTTGAGAATGGGCCCATTGTTGTTTCGAACCTCGACCCTCTTCCTTGGTCGGCCACGGTCCATGACAGAAGTAGATGACTCGGAGGCACCGCGTCGATGCATGTGGACATAGGGCTTTCGTTGCCCATCCGAAGCACCTCGGTCACTCTGAGCGGAGATGATGCTGGCCGAGTCCCACGGCATAGGTGAGGCACGATAGGATTCCATGATGGGTGCCGAGATAGGGGTAGGCAGAGTTGTCGTGGAGGCACCATCAGTGTTGGCATATCGGGTGTACAGCAGATCTGGTGTAGACGAGCTGGGTGTGATCCGTGTGCGGCTCATGGGAGAAATGTCCATGCGAGCGCTTCGCGAGGATGACATAGGGGGTGTGCTGTCCGACCTGTTTTTGGCCGCGCTGGAGTTTCTGGATTGTAAGAGAGGAGCGGGAAGTTCAGAAATGGGGATGACCAGAGGTGCAAGCTGACGAGAAACCGACTGAGCAGCCGTGTCCTTGGGCACAGGCCGTGGCGCAAGACCGCCTCGTTCTACTGATCGTGAAAGTTCGCCTCCGCCAACCGACATATCTTTCAGCAACGTCGGTACACGTTCATCATTAGGAGCACTGATAGAACGTTCATGAAGAGGTGGCCGACCAGGAATTGTTGCTATCACACAGTTAATAAGCAGAACAGTAATTCTTTCGGGGGTGAAGCCAAAACGAACGAGAATCCATGGCGACTTCTTGAACAGTAGTCATAGGCTCCAATTCGGGAACGCTTATCTTCCTCCGTCTTGCAGAAGCATGCTGGTTGAGTCGGAGTCGTAGATTGGATCCCGCGGCGTGCTTATCGCTCATGGCCAGCTCAAAGGCCATCTCGGGGTCCAAGGTCTTGTTGGCATTCAGACTTGGTAGCGGCTTATCCTTGGGAAATAGCTGGTATTTTTTGGCATCGGCTGGCAACATTCTCCAAGTGAAAGCCTTGTCAAAAGTCGACGTCGGTGGTGTTGTCTTTACATGTGGTGTAAGCCGATATACACGTTCGAGGAGCGTCAATGGGATTGGGTTGCAAGAATTGTAAACTTACAGAGAGCATTGAGGGGCTTGGCGATGAGGGCTTTGATATATAGCCATTCTCCAGGTTGGCCACACAGCTGGCAATGTGAGCCATGGCATGCAAATACAGTTAGTGGTGTTGGGGCTGGTCACAACTGGCGTTGAGGGAGAAGTAGGGAATATATGAAACAAAGATATCAGGTCGGGTCGGGCAAAAAGAAAGTTCAAGATGGAGCGGCCCAATAAATATAGGTCAGAGGAATCAACGAGTAGATCCAATACCGGCTGGCGGCTGGCACCGAAGGAAGATATAAGATATTATATCTGCCCTACACAAAATGGTCCAAGCCCAGCCCGCAGCAGACTAACTGCCAACTGACATGGTTATGGATCGCCCAATGGAGTCGCTTGAGCTCGGCCGGGATGAGGGCGGCGAGTGGCCCATAGACGGTGCCCACCATCAGGGACCATGAGGATAGGGAACCGTGCCCCCATGCCCATACCATCCAAGTCCCCATCAAGGCTCGAGTGTCAAAAGTCATCTACAAGCATGCACAGGCCGGGTGTCTGAGACGCAGGCTGCTTTGGTTGGTAAGAGAGGTCAGAAGTGGGGGGTGGGTGGCAAGCTGGTTCATGGTGGGAAAGGCCAAAGTCCACGACGACGTACGACGATGCAGGGCCCAAGGTTTTCCAAGGACCGACGACGGCGGGCGGACTGGCAAGGTCAGCAGAGTCGCTGTGGGTTGGACGGACGTGTGCGGAGTAGGGGCCTTGCATCTTGCAGCTTCGCCGTCCGCGTACAGTACAGTGAAAGACTAGGGAATCCTGCAAGCTGGCTCCTCTCCTCCTCGCTGCCAGCTGCGACAATGAGTAGTTACGGAGCATCTGCATGGTGTTGAAACCAACTGCAGGTGTTACTATGGAGTACGGAGTACATGGAGGGTCAATCTCATCCACTGTGACGGAGCGACTATCCAAAGGGGACCAGGCCCCACCAACTGGCAGAGAAACAGGGATACATAGGGCAAGCGTGCAAGGGTGGGAGGTGCAGGAGGCTGGAACGATGTGTCCAGAGCTAAAGATGGAGTCAAACAGCTTCCTGCCCCCTGGCGACCCGTTAGTTCCCTGCTTCCCTGCTTCCCTGGAGCGGCCTATTGTTGGACCCCGTCAGGCCGGGGACAAATTACGTGACTCTTTGCAGCGTGGTTTGGTTTACCCGTCAAGTGTCACGTAATTTGTCCCCCCGCCTGCCTGTACAAAACGTCTCCACCAGCTATGGCCACAGCCAGTCCTGCCAGAGTCGTGGCGAAGGGGGGCATCCACCAATCGAACAGCGGAGCGAGAGGACATCCTTGTCGACCGATTCTCACAGGCAGGCCAGATCTGTGTTTTTTCTCCGTAGTTGGAGGCGACTGAGGTGGTGCTGGCGAAGACCTGTTACGGTGTTTTGGTGGTGCGATTGCAATCGGTTCGCATGAATAGATTGATAGTCTACATTGATGGTGGTGTATTGCTAATCTATTCATATCCGCACTGGCACTCCCAAGAGTGTTGTAGAACGGTCCATGAAACCCAACGACAGAAATGAGATGGTGTCTCGCATGACCCAGCCTCAGACAGCCGGTTAGGTTGAGATCAAATCTTGTTGTAAACACAAACATGAGGAAGACCATCATGTCCGAAGGAAATCCGGAGAGATGCGACCAGTGAGCAGGTAAAGCATCAACATCATCAGTGCGTCGCTTGAGCATTTATTAGTCGACGATCAGCTTCTGCAATTTCCCAAGATGGACACAAGCATCACTGACGACGGCGCATCCATCGGCAATTGGTGGCGCCACTCAGCACAATCTGGTATGCCGCCTTGCTGATTCTCTCAGCCCTCTTGGACGACATCCGACATGTTGCTTGAAATGAGGGGTCTTGGGGCACATGCGGAGTGCATGATCACATTACTGTCTTAATCAATGTCGGAAACAAAACAAGGTTGATGGTATGCTGCAGGGAGAAGCTTGAGGCTTCATGCAAAACAAAAAAAAAAATAAGGGTCCAACTAGTGCGAATGACGATACCGCTAATTCTCACTGAGCGTCGTCGCAAGAGACAATGGACAATGGACGAACGTGCAATACATTGTGCAGACTGTGACGTTCAGGGTCCCCTCACGACTTGTTCTTATTTCCAGCCTATCGCACACTTGCGAATCGGCCATGAAGGCTATGCACTGTTGCATCTACTCGCCTCTTTAACATGGTAGTTTCATCGAGCCAGTAGCCGCGTCGAAGCGGCATCGGCTGACAAGAGTGTTCCATGTGGTACTGTGTAAGAGCCGTGCTGAGTCAAAGCACGTCCCCAATGTAACTCTACCGGCACTTTTCTTGTGCGATTGACATAAAAGAAGGTCACAGGTAGGTATCTGCCTCCAAAACTCCATGGATTGGGCATGTATTGTCTTAGATGAAGGTATCATCAGCTATCTTGGCTGATCAGTTCGTCTCCGACCAAACATGCCTCAAGTTTGGGTCAACGGGGTGGATTAGGTGCATCTTGGCACTTGATGGGCATGAACCGGTTCGTGGTGACGAGGTAATGGCTCAGTATCCACCACTCGCAGACAAGTATGCGGTGTCATTGCGTCAGATAATGGTAACCAAGCAACTTGGTGGATTCCAGGGCCGCAAAGAATAAATCAACTATGGTTTCTGTGTTGAAGAAGGTGAAAGCTCGTGGGCATGCATGTTTCTGGGTCGGCTCTGGGTCAAATGCGGGGTAGTTCCTGCAGTCTTGCGTTCATGCTATCGATAGCGTCAAAAGATAAGTCAGGTTTCGCCACCACCACGCCTCAACACCATTTCTTCCTTGCCTTTGGGTGACGGTTAAGCCTCTTGTGGGGCCACATCGTCTTCCGCAAGAGGCTTAACCGTCAATCTGGGTACATACCATTTTTGCGCCACCAAGTTCCTGACCTAGTCCTCACCTTTAGACGCTGGAGTATCTGTCACGGCATGTCTATTATGCACTCCATGATAGAAGGTGGCGGCATCTAAGCCCAGTTTCAACTATGCTATGTCGTTCGAGGCTATCGAATTGCCAGCTCGTTTAGCCTTTAAGTCTCATGCATTTCGCGGATTCGACTCGCCTTGAGTTCACGCATCCCTATGAGTGGGAACTTCAATGTTCGCTTCAACCCCGCAAAATCACATTCATTTACCCTTAGGTAACATGGACCTCGGACCTCCTCTCAAGATTTCCTGACTTACTGGCAGAGCACATGACTACTTCTCGTAAAGCCCAACATGGCCGGTGCATATCAAAACTCTATCCCCCATAAATTGGATAGCAGACACTCCGACCGAAACAGGTCGATTGACCTTTACGGCGTAGTCTCAAACTGCGACGCTGTCGTGTTTGGTGAATTGATCACATCGAACGTCTTGTGGCTGCTCTGCCTCCTGTCCACAGATAGTCTGGCAGACCCGCTGGCTTCCACCCCAAGACAGGTACAGCTAGTAGAATATATACGTTGGGATCCGCCGAAATGACTAGCTCGTTTGTTTTGACAACCACGGCCGGCATCAACTCCCAAGCCAAGCCATCCTGAATCTGGCATATGGTCCGCCGTCTCTGTCATTCTGCGAGACAGCGCGGCTTTGGCTTGAGCTAGCGGCTAAGCTACTGGGAGCCATAACACAGAATCCACCAGGGGGGCACACCGGGTGGGCAGTTGATGGGTTGGTTTCATACAGAAACCGCGCCATTGCCCATGTCCTTTTTCTGTCAACTCTCACTCTTCAGACTGACATGGTGCTGACTCTAACCAGTATGATGATCCAAAAATCCTTCCGTTGTGGCTTGCAAGTTGACTAGCCTCCACAGTTGCTGAAAGAAAAGGCTTCTTTTGTTTCTATTTTGTTTTCCTTTTGGGTTGTTAAACTCCATTTGCTATCACAACGGGTCGGGAAGCGCTTTCTCACTTGGTTTTATCGGCCCCCAGGCGCACGGCACCACCTGAGCAACAGTGGAGTTTTGTCATGAGTGTAAAACAATAATCCATTTTCCTCTTTTGCACTTTAGAAGACCATCAGCTACCGGAATTGTAGCCAAAACGTTTTCCGCCGGTCAAGAGGATACAGTACGGTAACTAGTCTTGAGTGTCGATCCTGACATGGCATTGTGCGGCCGTGCCCTCCCTTCCCCTCAGTTAATTAGTTGGGGTATTCGTGATCTTCGTGCCGAACCAACAATGGGCAACTCAGTAACTAACAACGTCAAGACCCTAACAACCAGCCCCTTGGTCCAAGCACGACCCTGGCTTGTCTCCAGCCTTGCTTGTCCATTGCATAGCCCGACTTGCGCCTTGTGAGCGGAGGTGTAACTTAGAGCACACCCATCTCTGGTGTTGATGGCATGTGACTCTACAGGAAAATATCTCAACATGCATGCTAACTCATGTCTTTACGAGTGTTCAGCATGTCTACATCTGATGTCAGGCCCAATATGCATTGCCTCTGGCTACTACCTCCCAACCTGCTAGCGCAATCTGGTTCTGTTAATGTAGGCATGAGGGCCAAAGGCCTTTCTGTCAGATATCAATTTCGCCCGGGACAAACCCGCCTCGCCCGTTCAACAACACGTCCACGAGCGGTAACCAATGACTGGTCAGCATCAAAAGCGGTTTAGATGTTTTGTTTTGCTTGAGGTGCAAGGGCTGGTCATCATGGTGCATTGCACCCTTCCGCTTTGTTACCAGGTTCTCAAGGCATTCAACGGACAAGCCCACGAGCGTAGAGCATGGCCATGTTACGGCGTACTGAATGTTGACTATTACCGCAAAGGATATCAGCATTAAATGGGCGTTTCGGCGAACAAGCGTGCTTGTGGCGGTATAGTAACATCCAATCCTAGACTGGCGAGTGCGCACGCCGATTACTGTAGGAGGTGCAGCTGCAAAAATCGTCCGAAGATGCCAAAATTAGTGGCAGACTTTGATACGACTTGTCGAGTCTCAGGTAGGCGGTCAATAATCATGTAC
The DNA here is from genome assembly GCA_032433595.1 of Conoideocrella luteorostrata. Classification (NCBI taxonomy): domain Eukaryota; kingdom Fungi; phylum Ascomycota; class Sordariomycetes; order Hypocreales; family Clavicipitaceae; genus Conoideocrella; species Conoideocrella luteorostrata. The sequence continues at coordinate 123,801 of JASWJB010000104.1, forward strand.
CAACATCTCCTCATGACCCGTGGCTCTGGCACAGGTGAGACAACTGCTTGAGTTGATGTCAAACAGAGTTTGTCCCATGTTTCCTGGCTGATAGGAGCATTCGATGGCAGGGTCAATGACCGCGATTGCGTTATCGTGCCCTGTAGACAAATGCCTGGGTATATGATGCAGGGTCGCCTCTTGTTCGCTGTGCCCTCAGAACTCGACAGCACCTCCACGGAGCGCCAAGTAAGAGCGGTCCGAGTCGACGCCGTCCCGCTTTCACGATGCGCTCGGACCGCACTGCCGCCCAAGAAGCAACCCACGACTCGTGGGCTGTATTGGCTGTTTGCTGAGCAGCGCACAGCATGGCAGCTCGTCATAATACGTGAAACGTTGCTTGTTTTTGTTTTCAAATATCTTCATGCTATCTATGTACAATCAAGGGCAGAATGGGTCTGCTTTTCAAAATGCAGCAGTCACCTCACGTCTGTAGCGACACATGGGAGAATGCTCAACCTTATTTCGTGACTGCGGTGAGGAACAGCGTCAACGGATTAATTGCCGGAGCCTACGCCCCCTTTAGCTCTCTGTTTACTTCACCCAGAGGTTTCCGAAAACTTGCGGCAGGCATGAGATTTCGCAGAGAGTGGGGACGATGTGAAGCTCAGTTTGATTCTATTCTTGTTGGCATGCCCAAACACCAGCAAAACCAAGTCTCTCCGTCCCCCTCGGTCTCGAATCCGCCATGCCCATATCGGGTGAATATCGGAAACCAGATCGAGATAAACAAACAGATTGTTGGTTATCGACTCTGTCTCATCTTTTTTTTTTTTTTTTGGTGATCAAGGGAGCACGGTCATGAACCGCTTTCCAAGAGGCATAACAGCAATCGACACGGAGGACGCACGACCGTTGGCATTGTCTGCTCAAAACGTGGATGAAGCGGGGAAATGACCGCAAACTGGTGTGCCGACCTCTGCAACCGAAATTTGCAAACACGAAATTCGTCTGAAGAATCTGATAAATGCTGGAGCCAGGTTGCATACCATGGGTGTCATGGTGGCCCATTTGCTCCCGTACCGCATGCAAGGCATGCACAGCACCACAACGTGGGCGGAGGGTCCGAGCGGACATCTCGCCAAAAGACGTGGCCGTAGTGGTATTTGGTAGCGGCACTTGGTTCATTACATAACAGGCTGAAACATTGTTTCATGCTCTGGAAGCGGCGGTTTGCATTCTGAAATTATTCTAGACCGTTGTTTGGTACACATGCGGGTTGTGCATACACCGCACAGTAGTTGGCTCCGGTGCGGCGGGCCGTGGACCTGGACGCATATGCGGCATTCCACGTCTTACCGGTCTTCTATGCAGAGAAATATAGGTACATTGCATCAAATATTACCGGACGGTATGCACGACGTACGATACTTTCTTGTGCTATTACGGCAATAATAAAGAACGAGAGAGCTGGACCCTTTTTTTTTTTTTTTTAACATGTACACGATATATCTCCGCAGTTGGGAGGGGTTGTCGACCCTGGTCAACAGCGCGATTGGCTCATCAAGTGCCATTGCCATCGCGCCTGTGGTTTTTGTGCCATCACTAGCCAGATGGCCAGGATCCTCTCGCACGGCCGGTTGGGTGGCTGTCAGCGAGACGGCGCAAGAAGAAACAAGTGCTTTTAGGTTGATGGATGGCGATAGTCCATGATTTGCCGTCGTACATGCAACTACTGCGCTGTACCAAGCCACTCACGGAGCCCTTGATTTATTTCTCCCTCCCCCGCCAATTTTGTTGTTGGGAGTAAGCCGCCCGTTCCACAGCCCAGTCGAATAGGTGCTTTTGCCATCGAGACAGAGACAAACAGTGCGGCAGCGAACCGTGTAAGTTGAAGCTTCGGTTCGGTAAGTGGGGCCGACCAACAATGGCTGCGATTGATTTTATGATAGCAGCGGTACGAAGTATAATATTGTGAAGTGACAAGGACTGACTAACGCCGACGGACAGTTCATGATAAGACAAGCAATATGACTTGTGCTATTATTTTCGTGATGGACCAAACGAGCCTGCTGTTTCCTGGCGCAGATCTCCTTCTGACTAGTTATACACATTCTTGATACGGACTAGGCGAGTGGCGCTGGCTGGAACGATGCAGGATGCGTCGTCTGCATCATGACTTCCCTGAGCGACCCAGGCGTCCATCAAAGTGTCAGTCAGTACGGGGCAAGGATCAGTATGTTCTCAACATCTGATATTGAGTGGCTTTTTT
>JASWJB010000105.1:0-126015 GCA_032433595.1 Conoideocrella luteorostrata
CCCCCCCGCACTAAACATTCTTGGAATTGAAGCTTCGCTGACCGGGAATCAGTGAATGCCTTGCACTCCTCACAGCTTTTCCCGTCGCGCTCCAGTTCCAGTTACTTGGCAATACTTGTGAGCCAGCAATCACGAAGTACTGCCAAGATGTAGCCAGAGAGCTGCAAAGGTTGAGGGTAGGTGAGAATCCTGCAATATACGCCCATGATTCTTTGCTTCATAGGGAGCGCAATCGGCATCACGAATTTGAAAAGGTTGAATACTTTTTCGAGATCTTCTCGCTTCATTTACAAAGGGAGTTCACAAGACAAAGAATGAGGACCAAGACGCTTTCTATGGTGTCGCAGCATATCATATACAATTTGCGCAACCATTTTGAAAACATTGTCGACTTGGGAAATCTTGACGACAGAAGAACGCCTATTGTTCGTAAGTATAACCTGTCCACGCTATCTGGTGTGGTTTCGCTGATGTCATGACGTTATCAGGTGAGAATATTGACATGCTTGCACTTGCTGGCCGGGAATGCTTCATCTTCTCGTATTCTGACGTCGCGCCCTGTGCGTTTTTATGGTCAGTGGATCTAGCCTGCCGTGTGGTTGCGTTTGGCCTACCTTTACAACGTTGTGACTGGATAGTTAATTCAGATCGCTTGAGCCCAGTTGGGGAGCATTTGTTCCAGTGGCCAAATTGGAGTACAACCTTCGCCATAGCTGTGATGGCCATAATTATCGGATGTCTCTTGACTATCTTGACCGAGATGTGGAACATGTGGGACCCCGTTGGACGAGGCATCAACATGTACTCATGGACGCTTGGGATGGCCAGGGAGATTGACAATCTGCTCAACGAGTTTTACGAGTATGACAAGTCGGCTCTCATCCGCAAGCATGCATATATGAATCCTTCATCACATCCGGATGACATGAGTGCACAAACTGCGGATTCAAGACCACAGACTGTTTGATGGACAAGCATGCGGGTGAGATGTGTACGGAAGCAGAGAGGGGGGGGAATCTAGCTACTTTTCTATTCTTATTTAAGAGGATGATGCTACAGACGCGTATGTATGGGGTATGGGGCAAGAATGACGAACAGATCACGATAGCAATTTTCCAGGGCTGTGATCTCTGGCTTTTCAATTCTAACTTCATTACATAATATAGCGACAAATATGACAGACATTAGTAGGCCAAAGACCGACGAATATATCCACGACGGGCGTCTTGGGCCAAGTATTATGAAACATGCCATCGTAAAGAAGACCTTCCCTACCCCCCCAACAAAAAAGAAATTACAGATGAACGCCATGGTGTCCTAATTCTACAAGATGAACGCCGTAAATGCCATTCCCACCAACGACACTGCCGACATCACCATGATGCTAAGACCGTTTTGCGCAGCACCCGAGCTCTTCACAATGATAGGCTTGCCATAATAATCAGGCACATATGGTCCGGCCTTAGTTTCATTCAAAGTGCCGTTCCAGCAGTAATTGGTAAAACACTGCTTGCATTTATCCGGAACAGTGGCCTTGGTTCTCTCAAAGCTGCGAGCGAGCATGGCACAGCCCACACATATGGACCAGTCGGGGTCCCTGGTGCTGTTGAGTTGCGTGGCGACTGCGTATCCGTTCTGAATGATGGCATCGCGCTCTCCCGGTGTAGTCGACATTTGGAAAGTTGAAATGTTGGAGTGGTAGATGTAGGGATAGTTGGGGATGTAGACGATCAGAGGAGAAGGGGAGCTGAGGTTTGAGGAGTCGCATCCGAAGAAGACGGGTTTTGTGTTGAGTCCGAGGTTCAGGAAGGTGTCTTTGCCCGGGACGGCGGGGAAGCCGGTGCCATTGGAGACTGAGGATTGCAACGAGCGTTCATAGCTGGCGATGGCGGAGGCACCGTCTGGCCAGCTCGAATCGGTGTCGGCAGACGAGTCTAGAGAGAAGACCACGTCGACGTTTCTTGCGTGTAGGAGATGAGGGTGGTAGGGCACGTTCTGGAGATCCTCGCCACCGTCGACGAGTGTGAGACGGGTTTCGTTGGCGCTGGGGTTCCTGGCCGTATTCCACCCTTTGAAGGGGTTGGGCGTCCAGTCGGCAATGTCGTTGCTCTTGTCGCCGAGAGTGTTGAGGAAGGATGTCAGAGCGTCGACGATGAATTTGGGGACGTCATCGGGGACGTAGTTGCTGTTGCCGTCCTTGAGGTACAGAACAATCTGGTTGAATAGACTGCTGGAGGTGCCCATGACGAAACCGGCATTGTCGAAGCCAATGATACACTTCTCGTTCTCGGCAACAGAGCCGTTGGTAAAGTTGGAGCCAACGTATTGCAGGGGCACGAAGCCCTGGAGAGATGGATCGAAGGAGCCGAATTCCCAGGGGCTGAATTCGTATATGGTCGAGTTGGACGCAATGATCTTCTGGCCGGGAGCGCGGCCATCGGCAACGATGAAGGGCAGCGGTGACTTGCCGGAAGAGAAGGTCGGGTCGTTAGCGATAGAAGAGAAGGTGAAGCCTGGCCCGCCGTTGGTCGCGTCGATGAGCTGATAAGAGAGCATGCGGCCCCAGTAGTCTGTGATGGAGCGGTCAAAGCCAGCTTTGTCCTTGTTGTCTACATCATCGACGATGGCCTTGTAGTATTGTATTAGGCTGTATTGCGAAGGGCCTAGACGAAAAAAAAAACGCATAGTTTTAGCAAAATCAGTTCGTGGAAGGCCGTATACATCATTTGCCCGCGCCTTGCATGCTTACCTTTTAAAATGGAGTTTTCAAACTGCCAGATATTCGGCGCATTGATAGCATCCTGGACCGACGTGAAGTTGTTGGTGTACATGCTACCGACCAGCCAGCTTCCACCGGACAGACCAGAAATATACGTCGAGCTTTGCAGCAAGCCGCCCAGGTTGCCCTTGGATTCACTGCCCGTTGAGCGACTGTCCCATGCGGCAACAGCACCGGCAGCGTTCAGCATCGCACGATATCCACCTCCAGACACGGCCAGTCCGATATTTGGCAGCGCCGTCGGGTCGGTTTCAACACCGTTCAGATATTTGTCGGCATCGAAGTTCGGAATCGCGATGCGCTTCAACAGGGCGCGCATCGGCGCGATGGTCTCGTTGCGGCGTTTCGGAAGCCATTCCTTTTCCTGGGCCGACAAGAAGCTGCCATCGCGTACCTTGGGCCGGGTCTTGGGGCAATCGACTGGGGAAGGCACATAGCCACTTGGTGATTGATCGGTAGCTCGCTGCACCAGATCGACGTCGCGGACCGCTACGGCAGAGTCGGACGAGCCGTATTGACGAGAAATGTCTATATTGGAAGAGCAAAAGCGGCGGTTAGTATATGCAGGAAGTTGTCAGACAGCGCAGGCCCTCTTGGTTGGAGCTGCAGATCGAGCTTCCGTAGCAAATAAATTGCAGTTTGCTGCTCAATAAACTTCAAACAGGCCGGCCTGCCCGCCAGGTACGGTGGTTGACAGGTTGGGGGAGGGGAGGGCCGCCACTCAAAAAACATCGCACACGTACAATCGGTACCTGCATGCGACGGGTCTGCGGGAAAAGCAGCGGCGGAAACCACCGCAGACGCCGCCGCCAGCAGGATCGACAATTGACTGACGATAGTCATTCGCCTATGTTGCTTGTTGTCACCAAAAGGAGCTGCAAGAGGTTTTGCGCTCTTTACGCAACCTCCACGCGGGGCAAAATGAGAGCAAGCAAAAAGATGATTACAGAGAAGAAAAGGGTTCGGAATTCTGGGAAAAGGCGAGCTGGGCGCCGCCGCTCGGCAAGTAATACAGTAGCAACTAAAGTAGCTAGCTACTCCCACAGCACGGAGTACCTGTACTGCGCCGGTCGAAAACGCGTGGTGTCTTGGCGGATCACACGGAGGGACGGCGACGCTCGGCACAGCCTACCTTGCTGGATGAAGCGGAGCTGGCTGGTGGGCTGTGAAAGGCGCCTTGAATCGGGATCTGGAAACAAGGCTCTGGAAACTGTTTGAGTGAGGACGAGTACCCATTGCTGAATGGTGATATTATGCAGTGCTGAGCGCGTGGGCAGGCCGCCGCGATTGTGATATCAGCACGGCATGGAATTGAAATTTTTGATTCATTCACGTTGTACAACAGCCAGGCGTTCAAGACAAGACCGGCGAACCGTTGACTTTTTTTCTGGAGACGCTGGCTTGGAACATGCATGGCGCATTGGCGTGGCGATGCACATGCATGCTGTTGTCACCTTTTTGCTCTGCCTGCTCCTGGCCAAGTTATAAATATAGCTCTATCCAAGTGCCTGTTGGTTCTTTCGCACCCCGACTCCCCCATGCACCTAGATAAATGTGCCTGACAAACTGGACTCCATTGTGATACGCGCAAATGTGCATCCACATAAACCGCCAATCCCGCCCAGGAATCTGTGCGTTCCGACGCTGTCGCGCAGGGGCTCCGGCGCGGCGGTTTCAACCCCGACTCCAAGACATTCAATCTATTCTATCCCAGCAGCACTTCCGAAGCAGTTCGTCTATCTCCCGTAGTCATATTCTGTACTGGCAGTGCATCCCTTGTTTTCAACCAGACATAGGACAACTCCAGTTGCTCGAGCACTGGGTGAGCAATCTTCAAGTCGACTCACAATATGCCCGTGGCATATATAATTGTCATTCTTCGGTCGTCTGTCGGCATTTGTTACTTCTGGGTACCTTATACGGAGTTTATAAGCCTTCTCCGTAATCCACTTGGTCTCGCCATGTCTGTCACAGCCTCTTAACATGGGGCGTGATCCCTGTTCCTCAGCCCTGTGACGTACCGGGTCCAGTCGCCACTACAGGAGTCTGAACCGAGTAATTACCCAAGTTCTACATCAAGTAAACATTACAAGGATAAACGCGCATTACCAACAGACAGATGTCCGTTCCTACATGGGCTTCTTGAAACTTCAAGGTATGAGAAGTGATGCGGCCTCCGAACAAAGGTTGTTATTCATATGCTGCCGGATAGCTTACCCGACCTGAATCAATCTCAATTTAAAATATTGTGCGAAGCAGATCCTAGGCTTAAATCGGGGAAGATTGTTGATATTTGGGAGTCGTCCTGATCAATACATGTAACGGGAATGGTGTTATCATCTACTGGTTAATGCGGCACCTGGCATGTTTGACCAAATAAGACAAAAAAAGCCCCCCCCTCCCCCCCAAAAAAAAAAAAAAAGAAAAACGGAGCTCGTCAAAGCTAAGTACATCAGCATTTTGATGCCTCGGCAGTCTCTCACGGGCAACTGAGTACGACATCACCCAGCCGGCACTGTCGAATATCTCCGAGAGACACATAGTTGTGGCTTTCTCACCCGAATGAAAGAAAAATCGTACTCCACCGTCATGCAGTAGAAGAGGGTATCAAATTCATGCGTGTAATCGAGCGACGAATCCTTTTTGCTATGCAATAAACACTCCCCGAATCTCCCAAGAATTTTCAGTCGCCCACAATGCCGGTTCGATGATAAGATATGGTGGAAATAGATTTCGAGCGCTCTGCTTTGTGTATCCCATAAACCTCTAGTCGGTGAATTCGTCGCTCGGCGGCTCCCTCCCAAATGGATGATTAAACTTCAATAGCCCATTCAATCCTCCAACCCAAGGGTCATCTTCTTCAGTCCTAATCACGCAAGGCACACCGCCGTGCCATTCTTCCCCTGGACCAGCTCTCCCGACAAATTCACCCTCAACGCGTATCTCCATCCCTGGCGAGACACCGGCGCATCGTTTCCCATCAATGTTCAGATCCAGCTCGCGGCCCCTGTTCTTCGGGCTCATCCGCAAGGTGACTTTTGTATCTAGCGGCAGCACGAGGGATCTGAAACTCAGGCTGCAGGGAGATATGGGCGTGATGAGAAGCGATTTGACGAGAGGATGGACAATTGGGCCACCAGCGCTGAGGCTGTATGCTGTTGAGCCGGTAGGTGTGCTGATGAGGATACCGTCTGCAATTGTTTCTGTCAAAAAGTGTCCATTTTGATAAATATCAATGACGGCGAGGTGCGGATGGGAACCTCTATGAACGGAAATCTCGTTGATCGCGCGTAGAGCCGGAGACGGTTCTTTGGTGCCGGCAATGCTGGTCTTATGCTCGCTTGCCAAAGTATTCGATACTTTGTGATTGATGCTGTCTCCGGCACGATCGAAGATATCAGCCTTGATACGATGTCGTAATAAGACCTTGGACGCCCGATGGAAGCCAAGACTTTTCCCTCTGTGTCTTTCCCACCCAATTAACGATGCCGTGCCATCTACGCCGTCCATAGCAATTTGCCCATCCCTGCCATTATCCCGCGGCACGGCGGCTCTCTGAGCAACAGCCACATCACTCCCGCTCATGTACATCTCCCTCCAAGCTTTCTTGTGTTCGCCAAAATTCCATTCCCCCAGAAATCCCAGCGTGCCCATGCTGAAGGACAAGATTGGCGGCACAGACCCATGCAGCTTGAATAAACTCGCCGCACGAAGCACTGTTCCGTCCCCCCCAAACGTGGCGATTACGTCGATCTTGTCCGCAATGTTTGACCGGCCATCCGAGACGTATATCGGGAAGGGAAGATGCTCCCGAATTACGCTGGCAATACGCGGCTCTACCACGAGGTTCACGTCTGGATAGTCACTGCGGATGTATTTGGCGAATTTTATCACGGATTCAGTGACATCGGGGGCATAGAGCTTCTGGACAAGAAGGAGATTTTGGGGTGGTCGTGGCCAGTGAAGTGATAGCAGCGACGAGCCAGGTTTTGTGCTCTGCAGATAACGAGGGACGGTGCGCTCGGGAAGATTACTGACGCTGAAGACTTCCGCGCTGCGTAGGGGGCAAGTCGTCGAGAGATGACGTTTTGTGTGACACGCTGGGAGTGGCGATTTAGACCATGGCGATGGTGATTTTGGCGATGCGACTCTGATGGAAGAAGCTGCTGCCCCGAGACCGGAATAGCGAGTGGAGGCTAGCAGCTCCTTGAACAGCTTGCGCCTAGCCATGAAAGCCAGGGAGTTCATACCATGGTATATTGGGCGAGGGGGGTTGAGGTAAAAATAATGACGCGTCGTGTACTCAAGGTTTTCGACAGACTGAAAAGCCAAGTTCAATGCTGCTTTAGGTTCGATGTAGTTGTGAGTAAGCTAGGTGCGACAAATCCATCACTAACCGGACGCGGCAGGCCAAGCCACAGCAGAACAGCGCGTAGCGCTTGTGGCGGCGCTGACACTTTGTGCATCGAACCAATACATCCCCAGATTCTAGTGCCCGCCATCGCGCTTGGTCTCGATGCAACCGTCCATTTAAGAATGCTTTGATTAAGTTGTGGGCGGCTTCTGCTCCTTAGCTATGAATGTTATTAGCTCCAACCCGTTTTTGATCGGTGAACTAAGCCGTGAAGCTTTCAGGGGCTGCACCTGGGGTCGTCACTGACTGATTCACTTGTATCTCTGGAGCATTGCAATGAAATGGCGGTCTATCTACCAAGTAGAAAACCAAAATTCTGACATCTGCCCCCTACGGAGCTTCTTTATGCTCCGCATCCTTTACTTTCACAGCCAACTCGCGCAAGCCCAGCTCAAGCATCGGTTGGCAGCCAATAGTCCGACGCCGCCCCAGGCTCCGCACCAGCCCCGTTGTCGTGACCGCCAGCACCCAGAGCTCTGCAACTAATAGCGCCTTAACTATTGGTCGCCTGACCGCGGTCAGCTGAAGCACCCTTAACAACTCCGGTCTATCACTCCGTAGCCGCGCCCAGCTCTCGGGCCCTATATCATTTGTTTGCTGGATCGTCCGCGTCACATGTGCCGCCGCCTAACTGACAACAGGCACCAAATCTCGGCTCCACAAAATATCTCCAGTCGATATTCTCTTCACTCCAGACTTCACTACGCCAACGACCGTTTTGTTTTACTCACAGATTTTGGTGTGGTTCAATGAAGATCAGGTGCTTTACCTCAGTACACCTGATATCTCTCGTGCCACATACCTTCAGGGTTGCGCCACGCCTTGATTGTACATGACATAGCCACCCAATCTGCAAGGTACGAGTCTCATGCTTTGTTGCGAACCCTCTCACATATATTTGTGGTCTTTGGGAAGCTCTCAAACTTTCTGGACGCCTTTCACAACGTTGATTCCGCCGCTTGTGTGCTTGCTACAACTCAGCTTATCTTCGTAGTGATAGATATCTCGTCCTTCACATCCGGCGTCTCCGTTGAGACCATTTTCAGCTCCACCTTTAAACCGAAAATATATTAAAGACTACTCACATCAACCACTTTTCATATCGTCGTACAGGGAAAATAAAAATCCGTCATGACTGAGCTGGCGGAGAAAAACAGCTCAGACGTCAACATCCCCGGCCCCGATTTGACTGCTGGCTTGCAAAATGAGACGAAGAAGCACTCCGACTCCACGCGGGTGGTGCATCCTTCGGGACGAACAGGGCACGGTCGCGCAATACAGATACTGCGCATAGCTGCATTCGCCGTCTACTTTAGTTTTTGTTGCTTCATGTACGTAACTCTTTGTCAAGAGTTTTGTTCATACCGGTATGATGCTAGCCTTGCTAAATGATGCCTTCCTGCTTGCAGAATAGGTATCACCCAGTTTATCGGCAGTCCGTTGTACTTTGTCAACCGTGACTGGTATTACGCTTACATGTCAATGACCAAGCGGTCCTTTGCGCTCACCGTTACCCTTATGACGCATCTTTTTGGCCCAACTACGATGCGTATTAGTGGCGATGAATCGGTAGCAGGCCAGATTTTTCCTACTAGTGGAGGTGGTGTCGAATTTAAGTTTCCCGAGCGCATGGTCATGATTGCAAACCACCAGGTAAGTTTGGCTGGCTCAACAGCGAATAGACCTTGCATGCAACTCGCGAGTGCTGTCTAATCTAGACCCATACAGATTTATACGGACTGGATATACCTGTGGTGGATCGGCTATGCAAATCGCCCAGGCATGCATGGTCATGTCTACATCATTCTCAAGGAGTCGTTGAAGTACATCCCCATTATGGGGACAGGTATGATGTTCTACGGATTCATATTCATGTCGAGAAAAATGGCCACCGACCAGCCACGCTTGGCTCATCGATTGAACAAGCTCAAGCAGAAAAAGGTTGACCCCTGGGGCAACACGTATCTCGATCCTATGTGGCTGCTCCTGTTTCCGGAAGGCACTAATTTATCGAACAATGGTCGGAGAAAGTCATCTCAGTGGGCGGCAAAAAATGGACTTCAGGATCCGGAGCATGTTATGTTGCCTCGCAGCACTGGCACCTACTTCTGCCTCAACGAGCTTAAGGACAGCGTAGAATATGTATATGACTGTACTGTGGCGTACGAAGGAGTACCGTAAGTTCAGCTGTGCTGTGATGGAAGAGTATAACAAGTCACTGACTAACGGTCGTATTAGCCGAGGTAAATATGGAGAAGAAATCTTTGGATTGGCTAGTACCTATTTTGAAGGGCGCCCTCCTAAGTCTGTCAATCTGTATTGGCGGCGATTCCGAGTTGCAGACATTCCACTGGATGATCCAAAGACATTTGACCTTTGGCTACGCGACCAGTGGTATAAAAAAGATGCGTTAATGGAGGAATATCTCTCCAAGGGCCATTTCCCGCCTTTGCCCGGAGCTGAGGTGAATTATGTCGAAACTGAAGTTCGTACCAGATACCCTTGGGAGATTCTCCAGATATTCAGTGTCGTGGGCATTTGTGTTCTATTATGGCACAACATGCGCAGACTGCTCCAAGCGACCTCGGCCAAATTTGGATTTCTGGTATGAGGGCCTTTTGGGACGCAGCGCGCCATATATTGGCAGTCTAGTTTGGTTGCTCGTTTGCCTGAATTTGGATGGGGCTTGATTCAAGAGACTATTAGAAGCCGCGTAATTATCTGACATCCCATGATTTCGGATTCAGACGCGATTTATTAGCCGAGGATGAAAGGGCGCAAGTTTCAGGGGCTGTAGCATGGCACAATCCACGGTTGTCGCGGTTGATGGGCATTTGAGTAAATTAGCCGAGTGGTATATTCTCTATAGGATAGATATTTCATGTTCAACTGAGTATGAACGATTTGAACTAACTCCTCCTATTTGCCTCGGTTGCTTATCCTGTACTGTCACATAATCACTTCCAGCTTGACCAATCTTTTAGAAGACGCTCGGGTAAAGTAGGATATAATTGATCTGGCTTCGAGTCTATTGGATTACTTGCTCGCATTATCGATTTGGGCCGTCCGAATAATGTCCCGTAACATTTGCCGATAAGATGGCTGGCATAGTATAATTCCGCGTTGCACTGCCAGCCATCAGACTAACACCCACAAATGGGCAGATGCCAAGCAACGAGTCAATCTTGTTGGCGGAACCAATAAACACAGCCTTGGTGTTGAGGTTTCGACAGTGGACAACACCTCGGCATCCAGCGTCGTGGATTGGCACATAATTGGTTGATGAACGCAGAGCTAACCCCAGGTTTTTCCCACCCCACGCGATGTGGCGGAACATCGCGGAGATGGCGTTTCTTAGGTCGACCAGGCCACACGAGGCCACACAGAGTGGCAACGAACGATGAAAAAGTTGTGGCATACGGAGTAAGTTGCTCTGTTCAACAAACCTGATTTCAATATTAGCTGAATCGGGAAGACATCTCCGAGGACGTTGACGGCTTTTTTTCCGGCCCCGACTCTCGCCATTCCCGTCAAGCTTATTCGCCTGGAGTGCTGTATTGGGGCGTCGTAATTTTCGTCCCACAATACTAGAGATGTGGATTCTGGGGTATTTGGCATTGCTAGTGTTTTTGTGGCGTGAAAATGGGGCAAAGTTCTTCACAATTGCGACGGAGTTTGTTCTGAAATGCAAATACCTGTCTAGAATGTTTTTTTTAACTATAGATGAGGAAGACTGACTTCGTGGTCATAGCATGATGGAAAATGGCCATGCGTGGCGGTTGTGTGGCGTGTGCACCTTCCTCACTTGGCGTTTCCTCGCAGCTAGTTGGGTTAAGACTGACCCTGGTTGCCTGGGCACTTGGATCTTAATCCCGCTCATTGTAGGCATTATCGCTGCATTCAAGTCCGTATTTCGAAACAAATTGGCGGGCTAAGGACAAAATGACTATTTTTACTCGCTCGAATTTTATCTCGGTCTGGAGCCTGTCTAGTCGTCGCTGGTGTATCGACGCAACCTTCGACGTCGAACTCACATGCGCTTGGACATGTGTTGCTGTGTGTTGTGCATTCAAACTCCGCACCTACCACAACGATCATCCCAGCATCCATCCCGTACCCAGGCACAGGTAGTCCAAACAACCCGCTGTGGAGGTAGAATGTTTTGTCTGCCCACCACTATGGATCTCCCAGCAAGCCACTCCTCCATCTTGGGCTCAAAGGAGCCATCACCGCCGTGGGTGTCCGATGTTCCAGGCTCGGAACCCCGCTTCCCCGCAACTTGGCTAACTTGCCAGTTGATAAGTCTTTGCCTCTCCAGCTGTAGTACGACCGTGTCTGTGTACTTTGTGTGGGTGTAATTACTTGGTCGGCAGATGTTCACGCTGTCCAAGTACCTAGTATGGAGAACCCAGCCGCCCGCATAACGCTAGCTTGCATCCTTGACGGCAAGCTTATCTTACGCTGACACAGTTGTCTGGTTTTCCTCCAACATGCTGCTAAAGACAATTTTGTCGGCAGTATGGTCGGCTCCGCGGGACCGAGTAATCTGGCTGAATTTCAACGCCAGTCCTATTTTATCTGTTAAGCCAGGGTAACTGACTAGATGTCTGGGGGATAGTCTTCACAAAGTACTATCAAGCCACGCTAAGGGGGTGAGATGGGGAAGACAAGGTTTTGCGGCCTGCTGCTTATGAATTTATGGCTTGAAATGTAACTAGACCTTGCCGCTGCCAAGCTACACTAGATGCTCCGGCCATCCTTGGACTATATCTTCCCGGCCATGTCCGCATTTTCGCTTCTGGAGGGGAAAAAACGCCTGCTTCGCAACCCAAGTTCACATCGGGACTCTGCCGATACCACACTGTTTCCTTGTTTCATCCTGAATATAAACCCTTTCACGATATCGGATACAACTCTATTTTATTTTCATCCTGCCATAGGCGGCATCCCTAGCCATGGCTACCCACGCTCAGGACTTCGAGAAGCAGGCTGTTGAACACCAGGATCTTGCTAATGCGTCTCAAGAGAAGTTCGACTCCAAGGTTGGCGAGGTCAGTGATGTTGATAGCGACTATGGATTATCCGAAAAGGATCAGCGAGGTATTATTCGGCGAATCGACCGTCGACTGGTTCTTACCGTCGGCGCAATGTACTGTGTCAGTCTCATGGATCGAACAAACATGAGCGCCGCCAACATTGCTGGCATGAGTGTGGACCTTGAACTCGCCGTCAATGGCGGTAACAAATATGTAGGTCAAATGTTGTCGCTGCAAGCTTAGAATAGTTACACAAAGCGGCGCCGGTATTGATATTGCTTCCCAGAATATTGCCAACCTGGTGTTCTTCGTCACATATATTATCTTTCAACCCCCGTCAACTGTCCTCGTTCGAGCCATTGGACCAAGAGCCCACCTGGCAGGAATTACCCTGCTCTGGGGCGCCGTGATGATAGGAATGGGCTTTGTGAAGAAGTTCTCGGAGCTTGCTGCCCTCAGAGCGGTTCTTGGTCTTTTTGAAGCAGGATTCTTCCCAAGTTGCGTATATCTGCTCAGCACTTGGTATACACGATGTTCGTATTGCTGAATCCTTAATTGTCGTGCCTGATAGGCCCGCCTTTCCTGATAATGGATTGTGGACTGACCAGATATTTAGACGAAGTCGGTAAGCGATACTCAGTCTTCTATATCGTCGGCTGTGTCGCGTCGGCTTTCTCTGGGATTCTAGCTTACGGGGTAAGAATAAATTTGCCATAACAGAGTTTATACGTTGATGCTGACAAACAATATAGCTCATGCAGCTCAATGGCCGAGAAGGCTTGAGAGGCTGGAGATGGATCTTCATCATCGAAGGCGTCCTTACCTGTGCACTGGCGACTGCTGGATACTGGCTCCTTGTTGATTTCCCCGATTCGAGTCGCAAATCTTGGAACTTTCTCAATCTGCGCGAGAGGCAATGGATTGTCAGCCGCGTCCAAAAGGATCGCGGTGATGCCAAAGTCGAGCCGTTCCAGCTTTCAAAGTTCCTCAGAGGAGGCAAAGACTGGAAGATCTGGGCCTATGCCATGATTTTCTTTGGAACTACAACTATGACTTATGCCCTGGCATACACTCTGCCTCTCATTCTGGTCGCCAACATGGGCTTCTCAGTTGGTGCAGCTCAGTGCCTCGTCGCCCCTCCCTATGCTTTTGCTGGTCTCTTTATGTATGCTATGGGATGGTTAGGTGACAAACTCCGCATCCGTGGACCGATCATCATTGCTAATATGACACTCTGTCTTATCGGGTTGCCTATCATGGGATGGGCTTCCAGCGCGGGGGTGCGATACTTTGGTGTTTTCCTCGTCACGGCCGGGGCCAACAGCAATGTCCCGACCGTCATGTCCTTCCAAGCCAACAATGTCAGAGATCAGTGGAAACGAGCCTTCTGCAGCGCGACGTTGGTTGGCTTTGGAGGTATCGGTGGCATCTGTGGCAGTCTTGTGTTCCGAGAGCAGGACAAGGCCACGGGATACAAGCCAGGCATTTGGGCGTGCATCGCTTGTGCTCTGGTCAACGTTATCTTGGTTGGTGTTTGTGATTTGGAGTTTTTGCGGAAAAACAAGAAGGCCGACCGGGGAGGAATTACACTTGAAGATGATGATAATGTAAGTCCACTGCCTTTTTTTCCCCTCTTGCGCATCCATTGTTTAAGGAGACAATGAAACTGACTTGGTGGTGTAGGACAACACTGCTACTGGCTTCCGATATACGCTCTAATCTGGGAGGTGACTTCACCTTGCGATTAAGCATTGTAAAAAGTGAATGGCCTGAGGCAATCTCGCAATGATAATAATCAATGATGAAGACAATGTCATGTTCATGGAATGGGAAGTGTATGTGGCACAAGGTACTATTAAAGCAAACGCGTGAATGACATGAGTTTGGGCAAACAATAGCAGCTATTCACAATCTTTGCGCAAGATGAGCTCATCATTGTTAGCCACGACATACAAAAGCCATGCGCATCAAAGAACCCATGGTGGAAGTAAATACTCTGTGGATATAGTCCAAACATTATCATTTTACTCAACTTGCTATCAACATCCTGGCCCTGAATCATGGCAACCCTTCTTCTCGCCTTGGTGCCCATAGGCGTCCTGCTCTTCTGGATCATGACTGTTCTCTTGATGAAAGCTAGTAATAGGGCTCCTGGTGCGTCCGAACACAGTCCTTTGATTGACCGGGCTTCGGCTTCGTCATCGCCGGAACATGGGGCCGAATCAACGGGTCCTACGAGTCCATTAAGCCAAGATCTAGTGACCGAAGCAGAAGCCAGGCCCACAGCAATATCGGCTGGTGAAACTTATGGTGTACATCGCCCTGCAATACCAGTTGCCGCGGACACGTCTCCCCAAGAAGAACCAGCGAGCGGTTTGAATGCAACACTGCCCGTAGACAGTCCAAAATCGGACAGATTTCACATGCCAAGACAGTCACTGAGCTCTTCGTCGTCTTCGTCGTCTTCTTCATCGTCTGCCTCGTGGTCATGGGGAACGGTGCGAGACATCTCACAATCTATTCTGCAGCAGCTACGACCCACACCCGGCACTGATGCGGCACCTGGTACGACACCTAATATGGCAAATGTTGCCGAGGGCATTGAATCTCCAACAGGGACAACGGAGGAAGAGTCGAACAATGTATTTTCCATGTCGCCATGAGCGAGACCGGCGCGTACATTTGGGGTTAAATCGGGAATGGAACGCGGAGAGCAGGACCCTGGTGGTTTTGCATGGGTCATATTTTCGGAAATCAATGGATTTGATTTGCTCTCAAGGAACAATGATGAAGTGTAATTATCATGAGCTACACCTATATCTCTCTGGCTTTCCTGAAGATGGTATGAAGCGAACCTGAATCCAGGGGTTGAGAAAGGGGGAGAGATAATACACTGTTTTGCAATATGTCAATGTCCCCTCTCTAAAACTATTATGAAATAATCTCTTATTGAATTATCATTCTGATGGAGTTCATTCTAATGAAGTTCCGTCACTTTTGCAGTACGGACTACATGGGGTTTCCCATAGAAAATCCTAGTTAAGCTTATTGCAAGCGGCTGCGCTCTAACACACTTGGCGCGCGACACAAGCAGCTCTCCATTGAGGGAGTATAAGTAGTGCCCAAAGATGGTCAGGGAGCCTACTTGCCTGCATCTGGCGCTTGTGGCTGTCTTAGCTATCGGTCGTCTCCGATATGGCTGCAGCTAATGTAGAGTACATTTGCACATATATTTGCAGGGGGCTGGTTATCCATCTGGTTAGTTAATAGCGCACCTGATGTGGCACCAAGGTCTTGGCTTGGACTTGGCGGCGGGAATTGGGGAAAGATAACGAAGGAATACCTACCCTATCACTTGACAAAATTTCTTTTTATTTCGACTTCATTCTCATGTACACTCGTATAAGAGGAATGAAAAGGAGCATACTATTCGGTACGGAGTACTGTATTGTACTCCGTACAGCGTGGAGGACAATCACGCACGCAAGTACGACAGGGACCCATTTGCCCGCCAAGGTCCCCTCTCGGTCCTCCCCCAGGTCTCCTTCCTCCATTCTCCACACTTGATGCTCCATCCCCGTGTCATGGTACAGATACCATCGACCAATACCATCCTCCACGTGCAGACAGGGTCCAGATTCGAGCGGCCGAGTCTAACAAAAGATCCTGGATTCTTAGTCAGTTCTCGTGGGTAGGACAAGCTCTCCGTTGTGGCATTTTGCGTTTTTCTCGACATTTATTGCATTCGTTCCGCCCCGCCAGAAGCGGATCGAGGCACGTTGACTATGGCTTTCTACGGAGTAACTGTTACTCGGTTGGATTGTCGGCCTCTTCCGTTGCATTGATTGCCATTGCTTAAAACCTGTACAGGTCCAGACTGCCTTGCTTGCATTTCATTGTCGGCCCGAAGTTTGGTGATATTGTTTGTGCTTGTATTCGTTGTTTGCATTTATACCAAGAAATTCGTTCTGAACTGCATTTGTTGGACGATCTAGCAAATCGCCAGACGGGAGGCAGAAACAAAAAACCGCCATTAGTCGAGAATTTACAAACCGGAAAGTCAGCATGATCAAGACTGCGACTCTGGCAGGGCTTGCTTTTGGCTCCATCGCCGCGGCCGATGATTTTCTATACAGCAGTCGCTTCTCAAAGCGTGGCTTACTCGAGAACGGCAACTATAATCTCTGTATGGACTTCCACATAAAAGCGCCTCGCTTCACGATGCCATTGATCGGCCGGACAACTCGCTAACTTTGGACGCACAGCCTTCTTCCATGTCAACGATGTTCACGCCCATTTGGACCAGTTCACAAAGGCCGGCGCTGACTGCACTGATCCCACCAAGGGTTGTGTTGGAGGCTACGCCCGCATCAAGACCAAGGTTGACGAGCTGCGCAAGAACAGCCCAGACAACCTGTGGTTGAACGCGGGGGATGAATTCCAAGGCACTCTTTTCTACACTTTCTACGGCGGCGAGAAGATCGCCGAGACTATCAACGATCTTAAATTTGATGCTATGACGCTTGGGAACCACGAATGGGATGGAGGTGACGAAAAACTCGGCCAGTTCCTCAAGAATTTGACATTCCCTATCGTGTCATGCAACGTCAAGAGCAACAACAAGGACTTCAATGAGACTGTCAAGAACTACCATATTTTTGAGAAGCATGACCTTGCTGTCATCGGCGCTACTACCGAGACCACCCCCAACATTGCCAATGTTGGCAAAGGCACGACCTTCATGGACCCGATCCCCGAAATTCAAAAGGCTATATATGAGATTCGCAACACCACTAAAGTCAAGCGCATTGTCGCATTGACCCATCTCGGCTACGACGTGGACCAGAAGCTTGCAGAGCAGACAGAAGGTCTTTCGCTTATCATTGGTGGACATAGCCACACTCTCCTGGGTGACATGGAAAAGGCCGAAGGCAAGTATCCTACCATCGTCAAGGATAAGAGTGGCCATGAAGTGTTTGTTGTTACCGCTTACCGCTGGGGAGAGTACATTGGATCCATTGATTTGACATTCGACAAGAACGGCAAAGCTCTCTCGTACCATGGCGCCCCAATCCACATGGACAACACAACCGCCCTGGACAAAGATCTCCAAAAGAACATCACCGCCTGGCGAGGGCCGTTTGAGAAGTACGCCGCCGAAGTGATCGGAAGCACCAAAAACGTCCTGGATCAAACCACTTGCCAAAAGGGCGACTGCCTTCTTGGCCAAGTCATTGCTGATGCCATGTTGGAGTATCGCCAGAACCAGACCAACAGCACCGACGGAAAGCCTGACTTCGCCATCATCAACGCCGGTGGCGTCCGGGCCACTATTGACCAGGGCAACATCACCCGCGGCGAAGTCATCACCGCCTTCCCCTTTGGCAATGCGGTCACCCAGCTGAAGTACTCGGGTTCAGACCTGCGCAAAGTCCTAGAGGGCTGTGTCTCACGCATCAGCCAGTTTAACCAGAAGAAGACGTCGTCCTGGTTCCAGGTCTCCAAGAACATTTTCATCCAGCACAACCCCACCAAGGATGCTGGATCAAGACTCGTCAATGTGACCATTGGAGGGAAGGCTCTCGACGATAAGACAGACTACAACGTCGTGACTGTTGATTTTCTGGCTGGTGGCGGTGATAATCTGCTGAAGCCCACCAAGGAATTTATTAGTCTTGAGTCCTTGGATCAGGTGCTTGTTTCATATATCAATGAACATTCGCCTTTGGAAAACAGTTTGGACAAACGTGTTGTATCTGCAAACGGGACGACAGGAAATAGTGGAGGCGGGAACGGCGGGAACGGGGATGGCAAGTCGGCTTCCGTTGCTTTGAGGATACCAACTCTGTTGATAGGTCTCGCCGTTTTAGCCCTTTTTGTTTTGTGAGCGATAAAAACGAGCGTACATATATCAATGTTCAATTTATGTGAGATTTAAGTTTTGGTTCAAATATAATATAGATGTCATTTGCTGTATATGAAAGAGACCTGCGGTGTCTTTATTTTTGCTCTGCGATTTTGAGCAACTTGGAGCGAAAGCAGCGTTGTTTTTGTCT
Source organism: Conoideocrella luteorostrata (assembly GCA_032433595.1). NCBI lineage: Eukaryota > Fungi > Ascomycota > Sordariomycetes > Hypocreales > Clavicipitaceae > Conoideocrella > Conoideocrella luteorostrata. The sequence goes on from JASWJB010000105.1 coordinate 18,286, forward strand.
CTCTTTCAAATGCACCCTGCCACAGGAATAGCCAACTCGTGGTGTTGCATCACCTGGCAGACATCGGTAAAGCGCCGATTTACCTAAAGCTCCAACTTGGTATAATATTGCATTAGAACTGGAGAAGGTCTGCGTTGATTTGGCAGCGGGTTGGCAAATTGCAGCGCCTGAGCTGGTCCGAAGGGTTCTAGCTGGTTACATAACGGCAGCAAAACGAGCATGTCTTCTGACAGCCTTAACAAACCGACGATGGCAACCCAAACACTGCCAAGCCTCTTTTAGCATTACGTTGGCAATCGTGCTTTAAGCCGTACGCTTATATGAAGGCGCAGGTGGGCACACTCATTGACAACACGATGCTGCCTCCGTATATAGAAAAGGTTCTTGGCGTGGACATAGGCGAGGCTACGACGGCTCCTAGGGCGACGGGCATGAAGAAGCTTACAGTACGAGGCGAGGGTGAGATTAAGGTGGAACAGGCATCTGACGCTCATGTGCGACGTTATAACTGAGTCACTTGAGCAGGGCGGAATTGATGTCATGATGGATGATGGGAACAGAGTTCTACTGCATTACTAGCGGCAATAATTAATTTTCCATCCCTGCCGCATCTAATTAGTACGATTAAAGATTACGGTACTCTTGTTTGACGTCATAAGCTTGAAACAGGCCGTGCTTATTTTATAGGGGACATATTACTTCATTCCGGGCCTTCCGCAGCAAGGTGGTTATAGTGAGGCTGACGCCTAACTGGATACACAAAATGTAAGACACGAAGCTCCTGCATGTGTTCGTTCCCATTAAGTCCCGTTGAAATTTAACCTAGCAATTTCATTGCCGAACTTTCCCATCTACTCCATAAACTCACAAATATTCCGGACTATATGCACCCGGTCCGAGACGAGAGACTCACAATGCGTCTTTCTTCAGATAACAGATACACCGTCCGCGCACCACCGAATCTGGATGCATTTCCTGGCGAGGCTGTCCATTACAGACGCCCACGGTTGAACTTGGATAAAAAGCGTAAAAGAAGATGGGCGCCAAAAGCGAGGAGCGGCTGTATTACTTGTCGGTTCGTTGACCTTGGTTGCTGTCCTTGAACTTCACTCAATATACTAATGTTCTATTCTAACGTATCGGTAGGCAGCGTCGCATCAAGTGCGATGAAACTAAGCCTATATGCAGGCGTTGCCTTCTGTCACGCCGTAACTGTATCAACTCCCCGCATAGGGTGCAACTTCCAGGTTCACCTGTCGGTCAACAACCTGTCTTCTCGGTAGCTCCTGTTCAAATCACAGCGAGCCAACAAGATATCCAACTATTCCACATGCTATGTAAGGATACAGTATCAAGAGTCGCAGGTGTATTCGACCAAGATTTCTGGAAAATCGACCTCTTGCAGGCTACGCGGCAATATCCAGCAATCTGGCACGCTGGTCTTGCCCTCGCAGCGATGCATCGGACGATGACGTCCATTCCAGACCTAGCTCGCCGCACCAGGCCAAACTATTACTATTTGCTTGCCCTGCAGCATTATAACTTATCAATTAAATATCTACTCAGGATTGCCCATCAGGAACAACACACAAACGCCGACCAGGAGACTTTGTTGATGGCTAGTCTGCTATTTATGGGATTATGCTGTGTCCAAGGAGATACTAGGCAAACCATAATTCATGCTCAGAATACGCTGGCCTTGTTCTATCACTGGAGATTCTGGAAGCACTTGGAGGAGCCGCGACACATTGGCCAACAAGCTTGCGTACTACGAGGTAGCTCTCTTGTTACCCTCATTACCTACGTGGAAGGCCAATTCATGCATAAGCTACCGTATATCCAAAGCCCAGCTTGGCGCGGGGGGCTAAACCCGCAGAAATGTTCTCCTAAACCATTCCTCTCGACGACTGAAGCTTGGTCCGAGCTTGTGCCCTTGATGAATGGCATGCGAGACTCGTGGCCGCTTTTCGAGGCCCCGGCCAGTATAGCGCAGCCGCATGTCGATATGTACTTGGCCTACAGACTAGAAATTTGTAATTGGATATCCAAGTATCGAAGTTTCTATCAGCAGCGTGAACCAGTGTACGAGCAATCTGATTGGGAGAGTCTGGTTATCCTGCGTCTCTATCAATTATGCCTTGAGATACACACCAACGTCAATACTTCGGAATCTGCACTTATGTTCGACAAGCACCTTGCCAAGTTTAAGCATATCCTTGTATTGCTACGGGAGCTTTTTGAACAAAAGCTAAGCCGCGATAGAGAGGGCCCCCGGGAAGATCTCTCGCCAAGCTTTTCGTTTGCTTTATCTGCAGGCGAAATACTGGCCTGCATAGGCAAGAACTGCCGAGATGGAGCTATGCGGCGTGAAGCAACTGCCCTTCTGCGATGTTGGCGGATGAAAGACGGGATATGGGACGGTGCTCTTTCAGCATCAATTACTGAAACTGTCATACGAGTGGAAGAATCTGGCATCGAGGACCGGCAGTTGTCTGTCGCATCTGATGATGATGATTATGACGACGACGACGACGACGACGGTGATGATGGTGATGATGATTGTAAATGCATCCGGAACGGTTTTATTTGTGCTGATCACAGAGTCTTGTATCACTGGATCGAGTTCTCAGAGGATGGTACAGCTATATGTTACATTTTGACTGTGCGAGATGTAAGACAAGGCAAGCCCGCAAGGCTTGCAAGAATATCCTACTAGAATAATTCATCGATGATGTATAGACAACAAATCACCAACCTGACTATTCGCTTGAGAGTCAAGCATAGACTTCCGCCAAGATAACAATGCCGCAAAAAATAGACCGTGTCATTGTTGGCGACAGCAAGTTCCTACCGTATATGACCAAAGCAAACCCAGATGCTGACTCGTTGGAGTTTATCAAGACCTGGCCCATCAGATTGTAAGCTGTTTGTTTTCCAGGAAACATGAACAGACATAAGCAAGCCGGAAACAACCAGGCCTGGAGCATCTCCATACCGTTCGCATGTCTCGTTCTGTTCAAAAAGCCGATATCTACAGCATCTATACATACAGTTTGATGGTGAGCTCCGAGGAGTCAATGTGTCTCCTGAACGTAGAAGCACCGCGTCTTTTTATCTCTCCCAATCGTAGTCTGGCAAGTTGTATTTATCCTTCCCGAAGCCAGCCCCCCAGACCGACAACCACGAGAAAACACTGACGAACCGCATACCCCAACACACAAGAAGGAACATGGCGTCCCGCAGATAAATCCCCCAGGTCGTCTGTGGTGCCATAAAGCTAAGCGCGCCTGGAGGTATCACGTGCATATCTTGTATAATGGGCTTCATTCGTTCTTGGTACGCTTCGAGGCCCGCTGCAAAATCTTGCTTGCTCTTGCTGACCTCGCCAGCCAGGATGTAGGCACCCGCCATGGCGAGGCTCGTACCCGTGCCAGTCGGCCCTGCTGCGTAGCCGGCATCGCCAACTAGGACGACGCGACCTTTATAGAGGGTCGGAACCTTGACTTGGCATATCTCGGAGGCGTAGAAGTCGTCTGAGCTTGCCAAGTCCGCAAGAATTTCTTCGGATTTCCACCCGACGCCTCGGAAACGCTGCGAAACGAGACGCTTCAGCTCATCCGTGCCCTGCTTGTTCGCCAGGCGAAATTTTTCTAGTTCTGGGTCGTCGCCGCTCGGGTGGACGCTCATCGCGATGGCTCTGTTGCTGTCTGAGAGATCTGGTCCTAGAGCGAGAGCCCGGCCGCCCGGCGAGCTCCTTGCGAGGCCAATCCTGCCGCCGTTCAAGAGGTCTCTTTGTGTAGAGAAATACGCCGCCCACGCGCCAACCGGTGATATGTGGTCGCGGACGCCGCAGCCGAAGCCCATTGCACGAGTCCGTGAAGTCGCGCCGTCGCACGCAACTACAAGGTCGTACTCTGCGCTGGGCGTGCCATTTGCAAATTCCACTTTGACAGGTCCCTCGCAGCCTTCCCTTTGCTGCTGTATTGAGACGATGTGCTCGCCAAAGATATATTTCACGTGCTCGGAGTTTTTAGTGAGATCGTAGAGCACGCGCGAGAGCTCGCCCCGAAAGATCTCAAACTCCGAGACGAGGGATTGCTGCTCGGCGTTTCCAGTCCCCTTCATGGTCGCGATAGGTGTGCCGTCGTCGCGAACAAAAGCCAACCCTTCCAGCGGGGCCAGAGCTGCACGAACAGCGTCCTCCATCCCGGGAATCTTTCGCATGACAGTAACGCCGGTCAGACGAATGTCGATGTTCTGCCCGCCCGTCCGTAGCTGTGGAAAGCGCTCGATGACGGTGACGCTTGCGCCCGCTTTGGCAAACCAGTATGCTGCCATGGGGCCGGCGATGGACGCGCCGACAATGAGAATTTTGTGATTGGACATAATGTGAGGGAGGTATGATGATGATGATGAAAAGCGTGGGAGAGTAGATGACGAAGAGAGGGTCCCAATAGCTCCGTGAATAGGTAGTGAATACCTTGAGGAATTAATCTGTTCCTTGGCCGTTATTTATATTTCCATCTACGGTCTGCACTGTAGCTTTATATCTTTGGCGTAGCCCAGAGAGGCAGTGTTCATTGCGTCACGGTTCGGGATTTAGTAAAGAGCGATGAATGTCTGCTGTTTCTCACACAGCCAGCTCGGGAGAGACGAATGTCCGACGGTGAAGATTGCTCGGGGCCGATCGATTTTGCTCGGGGGCGCCACCCAAGCTATTCATGACCACCCCGACCAGTCTTCCTGACGCTAGGGACTTTGAATGCTCCGGCGCTGGAGTATCGATCGCATCAAGGCCTCCATGCTTCGGGCACAGAAGAATCCAGAAACGTGATATGACCTACAATACCAGAGCCGAATACTAAAAAAAGGATAGGACTAACTCTAAACGACAATATCAATACCACCCCGTCCGTCACTGCTCCTTAAGTGAGCTCGTGGCGTGTGTAGTTGTGTATCATTGACTGAAAATGGCGCACTCATGAAGTGTACTCGTCATCAGGTTCGCTCATCCCATACATCGTATGCCGAGGGGCTTCAACGTCTACAGACAACTCTCGCGCTGACTCCATCCCTGAAATGACCTGCATATATACAGTACAATGATCGCATGAGCAGACGCATTACTGCTCAAGTCAAAACCTTCCATACTCCAGCAGTAATCACCGTGCAATGGAAGCTGATGAGTGAAACTGAAGTTAAATTTATATTTAATCGGGCAGAAATCCCGTGTTCAGCGGGCTGTTTTGCAGCGTTGTATTCAGCCCATTCATTCTGAGTATATTTTATCCATTCAAATGCATGCGACCTTACGAGGGCGTTCCAATAGTTTATTCGTTTCCGAAATCGTTACAATAGGTCATTTCTTTGCCATATTCGGTCAATATGTTGAGTATTGTTCGATCCCGAAGGGTCCTGTGACTTACCATGACAAACACCTTGCAGCCCTCTTTTCTTTGACTCTGATGTCTCGATTTCCTGCTCCGATGACTCGGTCGATCCATCGGATGTATTACTCGCTGTTGAGGGCGATTTCTCATCTACACGAATCGCCAATACATCTGCAGACTGGAGACGATCGGCACTTCTATCATCATCCTGACTTATGACGAGAAATTTCACTCCGAGGTTCCATGTCTTGCTGCATAACTCATACAAAGCTTGGATGAACTTAACCCTCAATAAACCTACATTTTCATCTAGTATGTTGAAAAGACATACTATGTTGCTCGCACCCTCTTCTTCTGCGACACCAATGAGGGCTTCGTCGACAGGGAAGCGATATGTCTTTTCGAGAGCGTCAAGTCGCTCGAGAGCTTTATCAGAATGCCGTACAGGTTTCTGCTTGATGAATCGATGCAGAAAGCGGCGGAAATTATTAGAGTGTGGTACAGGTTTCCGCTGGATAGACCGATGCAGAAGGCGGTGGAAATTATCAGCCACGTGTGTCTTGTTAGTCAAGTCGTTCCTGGAGAAAAAGTGATACATTGTTTCGGTTTCTGCCGTGTGACGGAAATGGTTGATCAAGCATGTCGCTATGCTTGATTCTCCGTGACTGGCATTTGTAAGAACCCAAAGAATCCTTGATAACTTGCTTTCTTTCCACTCCTGGAACCGCTCGTGAGAAATAACTCCATCGCTTGTCTTAAGGGGCGGATATGTATCTTGAATTATAGACCCTCCTTCACCAAAATCCTCTTTTATTAAGCGTGGTTTCATCGCGCAGGCCGTGTCGTAACTACTACGAGCTTTGTAACGGGGAGACTCGTTACCGGAAGGGCCCCGGTTTCTTATAGAAGCTGATCTGAGAGTGTTGAAGCGGCCAAAAGTCGAGCTAGCTCCAGTCTTCAGGATTTGGTCCTCCCCCTGATGCTGGAAATTCTTATGCGGGAAATTCGGAATCGGAAGGCATAGCAATTCGCCTATTTCAGCCTGGACGAGGTGCGTCTTGTAGAACTCGACCTCTCTTACTTCTCTACGGTCCTCATCAACCGCAACAAAGCTAGTCCAGCGGCTAGTAATGGAATACATAATCCCCAACCGCTCGGCGTTGCCCGCCACGCACTCCGCGATACTGCGTGACCAGACAGCTTCGCTTGCTTGTGCTTGAGCAGCTAACCCTTGAACAACGGCTTTCGTTGCAAGGTGCAAAATGGACGCTTTATCGGTCCAAGTCGACGTTACGTGGAGTTCGTGGATGAGGCGGGTCCCTGGTGTGACAGAACGTAGCGTCACCCGCTGTGGCGCGGGCCGGGTGCCTAGCTCCAGGAGGAAGAAGATGGATCGGTAGGTAAAAGGGTGCATCGCCGGGGCTGGGTACGGGGCTTGGATGTAGGGCACCGGCGGCTGCTGCCCCAACTCTTCTGCGTCGAGGTCCCTCAGCCGATAGACCTCCAGGCTCTTCCGCTCAAATCCTTGGCCGAGGTCAACTTCAAACTCCCAGCTAGGAGGCATAATTCCAGCTGTTAGCATCCGTTTCAACCGGTCACCCCATTGCGCATGGCGATTGATGTCAATCACCTCGCCGTACCCGCCGCCAAACTCTCCGACGCGCTCGATCAGGCGGTGCGGAACCTGCGTGCCAATGCCGAGTGCAAAGAAGCGGATTTGCTCTCCGTACTCCTGGCGAGTCTTCCACACGAACTCTAGCACGTGGCTCTCCTCAACCTCGCCGTCTGTAATGATGATAATTTGCGTCGATGAACGGCCAGTCTGCCGGGAAGCGACCGCAGCCTCAACGGCAGCAAGCATTTCTGTGCCGCCCATATCCGCCTGCACATTATTTGCGTACTTGACCGCTGCTTGACGGTTTTTTTCTGTGTACGGTTGGGATCCTGTGTGCCATAGGAATCTGTGACCAGAGCCGAAGGATAAGATGTTAAAGGCGCAGGCGGTGGGAAGGCTGTTGAGTGATTCGCAGACGGCGTCTCGTAGAGTTGACATCTTAGTCCGAATGTATGTGTTAGGATAGTTCCATCCCATGGAATCGGACTGGTCTAGGACAAATATTATCTCGCCGTTGAACGTCTCGGATCCAGCGGCATCCTGGAAAAATTCACCAGGCTTTACGTTAACAAGCAAGGCAGCATGACCATGGATGTTGGTCGGTGAGAGTACGGCCCTGGAACGAAGCGGGCGGTCGTGTGATGTCTCAAAGGCCACCGTGAAATCTTCTTCCATTGTGGTCGTGTGTGTAGTGTGCTTCACATGTATCTGTGTGTATTTGGCGGTATGTACTGGCTCGTCTTGTTCCGTAGCTGGGAACTCGAAGCTGTCCACGACCTCATCCTCAATGGGAACATTGAGGTTGACTCTAGAATTGTGGCTAGGTGTGACGCCATTGATGGACCCGTCGTTGTTGATTTTGATAAGAATATCAAGAGCATTTCTCTGTGGAGTAACAGATGCAGCACTATTGACGTCGCAACCCCTACTTGCGGTCTCGCCATAACGTGGCGCAATTGATGTGGGAATAATGACTTCCAGCCCTTCTTTCCCTCCATTGAATAAAACAGCCTCGACTTCGTTTACATATTTGATCTCGATTTCGACCTCAGTCATGGGAGGGATTGTCCCAATCATCGTCTCAAAGATCTCGGGGGTGTGCTCCTCGAGCAGAGCAGCAGCCTGCTTCCGCTCTACGGCTGCCTTATAGGTTTCTCTTGCAGCCTCCCTACGTTCAACCTTGCCAACAAGCACCAAGTCGTCGCCAACGGAGCATTTGAAGTTCGTCACTGCTGCACCGTCGTAAAGGGGAAATGTGTAGCGCGCTTCGCGGATATCGTATTCAGACTTGTTGATGAGTCGCTGGGTCAGCTTGGTTGATGCGATGGTGCCGTCGACTGTAACTTCAACTGCAACTTTAAGCAACGGAAGATAGTGAATGGGTTGGATAGAGTCTCTTGGATGGGTTGGGGGATTAGGGCCACGATATCCGGGTTTGTTTGGGGAAGATAAGCTTCGCATATTGACAAGACTAGGTAATCCGTCATCATGTTTTGCCTCAATGTTCCCAATGTCACTTTGCCTGTAACTGATCCCCGAAAGGACTCTCTCGGTGAGGATCTTTCGACTCATGCTCGTTACCTGTGTTGCTGTTCGGGATATCAAATAATGTGTGCAGATAGCATTATTGACTTGGTACTACTCATGAGGTCCAAGGACTCGTCGTATGTTATGGTATGGTCTTGGAGGCATCTCTCGGAGTTTGTCCGAATAAATTCGTGTTGAAAAGCCATGCCGTATTGCCATCAGTTTCGTCACACCGCATGTGTGCTATGATTGGACACAAACGCAGTAAGCTGCATAACTACCAGCTGAACCTCTTCTACTGATTGGTGGCCTCGTAAAATGCTCAAGATTTCATACCGAGCAGTGCCCCGCAACTGCAGGAAAACACTATTAGGTAGCCATGGCGGCTGACAAGCGATTAAGCACTCAGACACCTATGGCCGGTCTATCTGTGGATGAAAAGTGTTCATGCAGCGGAAATTATGATGGAAAATTTGGTGCGGGAAACGTATGAGAAAGCCAGCTACACTGCAGAGTCTTCCGAGGCCCTCGCTGGCAAACTTGAAGATGAAATATGCTCACAAGTTGACCTGAGCCACTTGAGTGGACTCCTGGTAAATAGATTCGTCCGACCGCTTCGCTTCCTGATCGAATGGATCAAGGACCCAGATGTGATTCTTTCCGAGAATGAGTTAGAACGTCTCGGATTTATCGGGGAGACGATTGATAGCTGTGCAGACATCGCGGCGAGAATGGAGGCATTTCTAACCGCCGAGACGACTAAGAAGTCGGCCGTTGTTGATGTCTCGAACGACAAATTGCTCTTAACGAGACTCGAAGCGGATCTTTTGTCACAGAGTAACATTCTAAATCTAGCTCAGCATATTGCTGTTTGTCGCTTGTATGTGTCCTTGTCTTATTTAGTCAATACAGGCAATAGTGCTAACGAGCTACGACGAAGGAACAAAACTAAGCCAGCAGCTACTGAGCAAACCTCTTTGATACTGGGTAAGCTTGACGCGACTTGCAAATGGCTGTTAGACTCTGAAGTCTTCCCTGGTGAGAATGCATATTCGTCAAGTTCCAGGGCAACCTTTGAACTCGAAGAAGCAAAGCAAACACCTTCGAAAGGTACTTCGTACAAACTCATATGCGAGCACGCTGGGTTTCCGATTGTTCACCATAGGACCCTGGAAGTCAAGTTCCACTGCTATTGCACACACTATCGTCATGATGCTGAGTTGACATTTACGGGTAAGAGCGTGTTCCCAAACCATACGTCCACCACTTACATGTTATAGCATCATCGGAAGGATGCATTCCGGTTGAAGAGCCCAGTCCTGGTTCTGATATGGTGTGGACCATGTTCCTGAAAAAGGAATCCGCGCAAGTTTCATTGCGTTTATCGAACTTCTAAGGACAATCTCTAGGTAGGATATTTCTTCGGCTAGCAGGATAATAACTGATACATAAGCAGATTATATGTCACTGGCAAACTTTATCGAGAATATGCGATTTATTCATGCTCGTACGATTATGATAAATCCCGCGCTCGAAAATGCCCAGGCCGTCAGCGAAACTGTCAAGATATCTGCCGGCTCTCTATCCGTCCTAAGAACTAAACTGTGAGATATCCCTCCTTGCTTAGTTTAGAGCGTTATTTACTGCCTAGAAAGCATCTCACTGTCATTAGGCACGTCCACGGCCCTCATGAAGTGGAGTTTAACTTTGGCAAACGACTTATAGTCCGCGAACCAAAGTACATCAAGATTCTTCATTATGCCACTGCTTCGAGAGCCAGCGTGCTCAGTCTAAGCCCTTCCCCTTCTGAGCCTATCTTCCAGGATGAATGCAATTTTTGGGTCTTTCTTAGCGATCGGTCTCCGGCATCGTGGGAGCCAGGCAATAAGCCACTTGAATCATACAGCATCCGAGGTACCGAAGCTGCCGTGTTGAATTATTACCAAGATATTCACGAAATATCGAACACTGACGTGTTTTGTTTGTAGTTCTTCCCGCCACTTGCGTTCATGAGCCGATAGCAACAGAGGTACTTCTGGACAATACTATTTGTGTCTATGAGCGGAAGCCGTCATCCCATATTGAGTCAAGTGTTTGTTTCAAGTTCTACAATAAGTCAGGTACGATACCCTTTGAGGCTCATGTCATTTAGTTGCCATACCATATATCAGGAGATTAACATGTGATGTGAAGATGCAAAATATTTCTACAGCAGAATACTTGAAATGAGAGAAAAGGTCTTCAATACATCTCTTCAGCGAGCGTTGTGGGGAGAAGAAATACTCTATAAGCAGTACGGAAGTCTCCATATTTATCTGTCAGCCTTTCTAATCGTAAAACAGAGTTTCTGACTTTATAGCGCCTGAGTTCCACGGATCTGCTAGAGCTCGCTTCAGTCTTGTGCACATAGTGCATAGCAAGAACAACCATTACCGTCTGATTATGACGCGCGATAGGTCTCCTAGATCTCTCTGCTTTGACTGTCAGTCTATTTACTGGTCCTTATTGGCGGGGGAAAAGTTAACTTTTACCTAGTGGAATCAAGCATTTTCGATGACACTCTGAATATGACTCAGGTCCTTGAGAGTCAGCCCATCAGGACAGCCGACATATCTGATTCAGGAAAGATAGATGTTGCTCGACCAAGTTGGGGTGAGCTTGTTAGCATCCGAAGTACTGTACAAGCAGCTGCAAGATACGTCAGGGAGGGAGGGACTGCAGCACCGAGGTAAACAATTTTACTCATTGACTTGGGAAGCCAATTCAAATGGATGTTTCAGCTGAAACTGGATAGATCCGATCCATCTCTTGCAACTGAGCAGTGGCTAGAAGAGAATATCGATCAACTAAAACTAGTCATTAGAGCCAAATCGCCTCATGAGACCGCAGGAAACCACAAACGCGTTAGAATTGCGATCATCGACACCGGTCTGGTCCCCGACCATGGTATGAAGGAGAAGGTGGTGTATCGAAATTTCGTGACAAAAGAATATCAGACCGAGACGCGAAAATCAGTTCGCCATCCCACTACGGATCACAAAATGAACAGTGCATCTCAAGGTCTCCAAGACACCAGTCAAGGGCAACACGGCACTGTCTCAGCCGACATTATACTTCGTGTTTACGATTATGCCGAGCTGTATATTGCCAGAGTGTTTGAACGCAATAGTGCTTCAAAGGATAAAGAGCCGTTCTTCATGGCAGAGGTGAGCTTATTTGTCGGGGTGTTACTTATATGCCCCGTTCGACTTACTTACACTCTTAGGCTATCCACTGGGCTGTCAAGGAAAAAGTTGATATCATTAACATCTCCGCCGGATTTAAGGAATGTCCCGACGCTCTCCGTGAGGCTATTCATGCCGCTTACGCCTCGCATACGCTCATCTTTGCCGCCGCTTCCAATTGGGGCAACATCGATCTGGTGGCTTACCCAGCTCGGATCCGCGATCAGGTCTTTTGCATCTTTGCAACAAATAGCCTCCAACGTCTCGCAGAGTATAATCCGGAGCCCCGGAAACACGCCGATAACTTTGCTATCGTTGGCGATGGTATCCAGGTAGGTGGTCGTATCGGAGAAGGCACTTCGGCAGCCACGGCCGTAACGACGGGGCTTGCGGCGCTTATTTTGGACTTTGTGCGTCAGAACGATATCACGGACGGATCAACTGAAAGGAGATTGAAGACGAAGGCTGGCATGACTGCTGTGTTCAGGCACTTGGTAATGGCTCAGGGATCATATGATTGCATTACGCCCAGAAAGTTACTGATGGGTCAAAGATATGACAGACACAAGCGGGCGGAACTTAGAAATTGTGTGAAATCGGAGTTACTTAGGGCTTTGAGTAATATTGAATAAGCAGGTTAGCTAGAGCGGTACGACAAGCACATTGAAGATTTGACATAGTTGGTGTCCTGCCTACTCATCGAGCTTCAAAATGACGACTTCGTCCAGCTCTTGGTCGACAACAATTGCGAAATTGATAAGCCCCTCTGCTTCTATAGTCGAATAGATATCAACCTCCTCCTTATTGTTAGCAAAAGTAGCCCGTTCAGTGTACGGTTTCATTGTCCAGTTCTTTGTCAACACATGTCCAGAAATCTTATGAAGGCGAACAGCCCAAACAAAGTCAGACATGTCTGAGCCGTCCATCTTATGCGTATTGTGTCTGCTTAGAGTGACATCTTTCTTCAAGTTGGCGACCGGAGGGAGGCATCTTGGGCAAGTTAGCAGGCAGTTCAGGAGCCAAACTTGCGTGGAATCGAGAATGAGCTCACGCTATCGCCTTGCCATCAACCCCGCGACGTGCTTCCTCTGTCACTGTTCTCTTCCCTTTCCTTGCAACCTTGATTCCTGTAATCATGAACACGCTCCAAGTCAGCTTTCCACTCACATAGGCCGCGAGCTCAGCCCGCTCCAGGCTGTCCTCCACGTACGGCGCTGTCGGTTGCACAATGTATGTGTCCAGTCGCTCGTACTCCTCGCATCCTTGAACAGACTGCTGGAACGCAACTTGAACGGTCGCCTTGAGAGTAGCTCCTGCGACTGCAGCAACGGGAGCGCCAGTTCCCGCGCCAGTGCCTGCTCGTCTCTCACGCGCCATGTCCCATTTAAAATTGGTTGCTTTTGTCGTGTACACGGGCATGCTGTTGGGGAAAGGCTCGATGGAGCCCCGGTTGAGCACGACGTCCATGGTATTTAGCGATGCGATGAAGTGACCTAAGCTTATTGGCGCTGTCTCCGTACCGGTGCCCATGCTCTCGGGTGTGGGAGGCGGATAGTCTGCTTGCCGAAGCTTGAACCACACCTTCTCCATTTTGTATGTTCGCTAGGCTTTAGAATATACTGAATAAGAAATTTTTTGAAGAGTTTGACTATTGTAGCATGGAATGGCGCTGTCAGGTCACAAGGCTGCTTCTAGCACTGCGTCTGACGTGTCGCAGTGACAACACATGCATGCTGCCGCACCTTGTGAAGGTCGGCGAAATGCAGGGAATTCCGGCCTTGGTAGAATTGCTTTATAATAGATATATATTTAATACAGTATTATATTTAGGAGGTTAAACTTCGAAATTCAAGATACGGGAATCCAGAAGGCTGGATTGTAGAGATGCTTCGAGAACGGTGGGAATGGTTGTGTCGGGGCTGAAAACCGATCGCTTATCAGGGACATTGATTAGGCAGCAATGCGACTCAGCCCACCGGAGCTGTGTACCTCTTTTCAGATCCAGCGACATTCTAGATCGATAAATTGCTTCACGCCTTGAGCGATATGATGCCCCCTTGTATTCAGTCGACTTGCCTTCATCATACCGGCGCCATCCAGTGCTCAATCAGACCAAGATATCGACGATATGGGTAAGATCCGGCCACCGCCTCGCGATCATGATCCGACAAGCTTGTATCAGTCGTCGAAACTTCAAAAAACTGTCCATTTCAATCTGGACAGTGTGGATAACAAGTTACCAAATGTCTCACGCCCTTGCGGTACGACGACTATACCATAGGCTGGATCTGCGCGTTGCACGAGGAAGTGGCGGCCGCTCGTGCCATGCTGGATGAGTTTCACGAGACTCTGAAAGCGCCAGAAAACGACACCAACACCTACATCTTGGGAAGCTTGAGCGAGCACAACGTTGTCATTGGGTGCTTACCGACGGCGCAATACGGCATGAATAGCGCGGCGGCCGTTGCGACCAACCTTATTCGAACCTTCCCATCCCAGTCACTCTTGACGAGAGTTTCTTCGATGCAAGCAAGCTATGATCTAGATCTTAGTAGAGTGCTGCTCATACTCTGAGAGAAGATGAAACGTTATGATGATTTTGTCGCCCAGATACACCAGATCGGCTAATCGAAGCCACTTACAAGCACGTGTCCCCCGAGACGAGTTGCGACGACTGCGACAAATGCGACAAATGCGACCATACCAAGAAAGTGCCTCGAAAAGAGCGCACCTCAGTCAATCCTATTATACATTATGGTGGTATTGCCTGCGGGAATCAAGTTATGAAAAATGGCATTGAGCGGGATAACATTGCACGAGGTTTAGATGTCAAATATTTCGAGATGGTGTCTGCAGGTCTCGTGGATGTTCTCAACTGTCACCCTATACGGGGAATAAGTGACTGCTCTGATTCCCATAAAAACAAGGAATGGCGGAAATATGCGGCAGGGAGTGCGGCTGCATATGCCAGGGAGCCGATTGGTACTCTAACCATACCCGTTAAGTCTGCCCAGAAGCCCTCCCGTGGGAGTGTCCCTGATGAAGCCAGTATATTAAGTACTAGATATCGGGAATGTTCTGATCAGTGCTTCTCATGTTTTGAGTCTAGGTTTGGAGTCGCTTCGTGATCATCGGAGATCTCAAAAGACCAGGACCGTCTGTAAGGCACTCTCCCGTGCACGGGCTGTCTCAAGACCTTGGCCATATAGAGATGCAGGTGATCCGATTATCCACTCGCGTCTGAAGCAAAAGTTTCAACAGTGTCATGTAGTGCCTGTGCTGGCGGCGTATTCTCGTCGAATAGTTCTACTCTGAAGCCCCTAAGATGGCTCGACAGACCTTCCTTCACCTGCTTCTTCATTCCAGCGTCAAGCCCCCAAACCTCTGATAGTTTGGCGTTTATCACCTCAAGGTCATTACCAGCGGATTTGGTGTCTTGGTTGCCCAGAGAACGTAGATGCAGCTCAGAGCCGTCGTCCAAATCCAGCTGGTGATCAAGCCATGAACCACCACCGAGTAGGCGGGCGATGATAACTATACTTGCAACGACTGGCTTGCCACATGCCTTTGAAACCCATCGAGAAACCATTCCTGCTGGTTCCTGGATGTCAAATGAACCGGAAAGCACGGATCGGAGGAATAATATCGACAGACGGTCTGAAATTTCCACGAGTCGTCGTCGGCCACATAATATAATTAATGTCGTTCATTTTTTTTTTTTTTTTTTTTTGCTTCTCTAACGGAAGTTCCTAGCTGCTCTGTAGAGAAATAATATCTAATAGTGTTGTTGAAAAATAATAAAACATAAGCCTGGCGGCGAGGTTGCGATGAGCTCCAAGCTACCAAATGGCGCCATTCGCCACACCGAGGAGCCTAGAAGGCCAAGCATTCGGCAGAATGAGTTATTGCTTGCGCTATCGTACTTGTGGAAGCGTAGGATACGAAAAACCCACCTTACAATCGCGTGCTACTACCACACCAAACTGCCAGTCAGCCGCTTGTCTTGTGGTCCGAAAAATTGTACACCCGCCGCCTCCATTTCGGAAGGCACAAGTACGTATTTACACCTACACCCCTGGATTCTGAGGCCACACCACCTAGGGCAGTATCCTGACATGATCATTTACTCCGTATAGAAACGGCTTCTAGCGAGTGGGGCGGGGCTGGACTTGTAGGGCATTGACGACCGACGACCAACTTCAACTTGGCGGCTTCCGGGGGACAACAAGTCGCAATCCGATTCGTGATATTTGTGATACTAGAGAATTTGTCACCGACTGTCCCGTCCTCGCATAGAGCAACTGCCAATGACAATGCAGTGATCTACGCAGTGCTTGAGCGGGGCTGTTGAGGGTGCCGAGAGACATTGGCTGATATTGTGATATCTCAACTTTTGCCTGCATATTCTTGAGACCAACTCTGGGGTTCTGTTGGCGCCCGACTGGGCGGTCAGGACGGTGGCTGGTCTTGCGGCGCCAGCGCAACGCCGCCGCAGAATATGTATCCGAGGAATTGCATATTCCGCGCTGACACGACGCGCGGTGGCTTAAAATTGTTTCCGCCAAGACGCATACCTGTGCGGTTGGCTACAAATCCCAGGCTAAATTGCTGCTGGTACGCTCAGCAGTGGCGCAATGGTTACTGCTGGGCTATCGCTGGGTTCTCGTTGCCACCAGACATGGGGTGTAATGTGACAGTCACCAACACATTGATCTAGCCTGTGCCCACGAATGCGGTGACAAATTTGAGCGTGTTATTTAGCTAGCAAGAATATGACAAAACTCCTATGACTTTACCCGGGCGTATATAATAAAACAAAAAAACTTTTGGAGTCCATGCGCATTGTATTCCAAACACATGAGCCAGCCTATTTATGCTGCAACCTGTGGCTGTTGCTGTTGCTGTGGCTGCTCCAACTCAAGGTGGAACGAGCGAATAATTGAGTCGGTGTCGTCAATAGCCAGAGGGCGAATGTCGGCCATCTGCTTGATCTTCTGAGTACTGTTCGTGTGTCAGCCTTATATGAATGAAGATTAATGAGGGCCGCACAAAACATACACCTGCTTGACTTGGTCATCGCTCATCGACAATCCGAGCTGTTCAACACGGCTCTTGATTGCGTTCCATCCCGTTAATCTGGAGGCGAAGTGGACGTATCGGCTCATGCCAAAGTCGGCAGGGTCAATGATCTCGTACGTGCTGGGCATGTTCAGAATAGCCTTAGCGTGGATGCCGGCCTTGTGGGTAAAAGCGCAGAAACCGGTAATGGCTGTTTAGATAGTCAGCAAATAATGTCTTGAATAGTTGGTGCAGAGACGACGAACGGTTGTTGAAAGGCACATTGATCTCAGTCGCTGAGGCTACAAGATCCTCGATTTCCTTAAGCTTGTGCAGCTTGTAACGAGATGTGACGTAGTCGTGGCTGCCGACGATCATGCGGGCGAGGAGACCACCAAGGGGCTGCAACGGTTAGCTGATGGCCAAATACTACCTAGCATTTCCCACAGACAACAAACTCACTGTGATACCGTTTCGCTCACCAATACCCAAGACGGATGTGTCAATATCTGGTATCATATCAGTTAGTCATGTGATGGCCAACATTTGTTAGCTTGCAGTTGTCACTCACGAGTAGCTCCAGCCTCCAAAGCAGCATGAGCATTAGCGATAGCGCAGCCTGTATCATTGTGCTTCGAAACAGTTAGCAAATTTGAAGGTCAAGGTTGGGGTTAAACCCCCCAATAGAAAAGCAGTTTCAATTGCAGAAAATCAGAAATTTCCAGAAGAATATCGTGGGACGTACGAAATGAGTCTCGATGTCACAAGAGACGACACCTCTCAAGGTTCGAACGAGATCCTGTTGTCAATGTTAGCCGAATTTTCTTCAATTTTTTTTTATTTTTTGGAGCCAGAATGATGACTCACGTAGACCTGTCTCGGGGTAGCACACCCTACTGTGTCTGCGACACCCACTCGATGAACGCCGACGGCATCAACCGCTTTGTAGAGCTGGAGGAGGTCTACCAAGTCCCTTTTTGATGCTGTAGTTAGCATCGCGAGTCTCAAAAAAAGAGGTGGTCACGTGACCTCAAATGAGTATAAGTGGGGGATTTGTGGGTCCAAGAAGTTAGGTGGGGCGAAGACAGAGGTAGGAATAGAGGGAGAATGGAAAGGAGAGGGGGTAAACTAACGATCTGAAGCTGTCTTCGCTGGAGAAACGTATTTCAAGTCCTTGGCTAAAAGCGCGGGTCGAGTTAGCTATGGCCATAACTGAACGGTCCAGGTCAGGTACCTCTTAACGTATGTTATGACCTCGATAGCGGTCTTGGTAATGTAGGCCATGTCCTTGCCGTGAGAGTGCTCCCGAAGCTGCTTGGACGTGCCAATAACAACATCCACGCCGTCTACACCAGTAGCGACCGCCAGCTTGGCATCTTCCATCTGTTAATTGCGTTTTAGTCATGGTCCTCATTACGTGGCATTGACTGCAAGCGGAAGTCTCAGTAGCTTACTGTGCATCGAACATCTATGGCGTAGCGTCAGCATCAATTCCATAGGAAACTGGAGTGTTCTGAATCAGAACTCAGGAGAACCACACGTACGGGTCAAAATCTTAGCTTTGAGGCCGAGCTTGCAGATAGCCTCGCAGTCCTTGCGCGATTGTTCCTATGTTCTGTCAGTTGTTGTTCAACAGGATGAAACTGAAACGGGATACCGACCGAAGCAGCAGGAGATGTCAGTTCTATGTATTCAACGCCGAAATCCGAGAGAGCAGTAGCACTTGAAAAAAAAAGGATCCAATTAGTCTCGTTTTGTCTCTAGGGGATTGCTGGCACGATTGATCGCTGACTGCGCTTTAGCAACGTACATCTTGATCTTGGTCTCTGCGGGGCCGAAATCAGTCAGTTATCAGGTCTGGCAAAAACGTTCAAGGTGAAGAATCCGGCATTACCTGTGTCGAAGAATGCATTGGCAAATTGCTCTCCCTCTCTCAGAGTGCTTTCGATTCTAGGGTTACGGTCAATGACGCTGAATCTTTGCCAGACAATATGAAGGACGGATGAACAGGGAAAGCTAACATCTGAAATTTGTCCGTGTTAGAGAGAAAGTCACCGACGGACTGATAGGGAGAACCGGCATGGTGAGGCTTATTGGTTCGGCGAGGAGACAAGGGCGAGGTGTGGCCATTGGTGCCATTTTGAGGTGCGTCGCCGTTCATTTTGGTGGCTTGTGGATGTATCTGTTCGTAGAATCGGATGAAGAGAAGATATGTTCGAGAAACACAAGTGCCGAATGCTCTTGGAAGGTGATTTAACAGTCGAGTAGAATACTGGAGTTGAAGAGGATGCTAAAGGTGAGAAGAACAAGTGCGGATGAAGCAAATTATTGTACTTTAGAGTGGCTCGTGGCAGTCTGCAGATGCGTCAAGTGGAGGCGGGGCAGAATTGCCAATTGAATGGCTCCGAATGACGGAGAGAAAGCGAAAAAAAAGTATGGTCCCTGTTAACCTCGTTAGCGGCAAGTGACGCAAGGTATCAGCTGTACGGTGCGAGGATATCACAGTCAGACGTGGGTACAAGGCGGCTCCAAGCATGTGGCAGAGGGGGCGATGCCTCCACCAGTCCTGACGCGTATACAGTGTTTAATGGAACGGAGTACCACGCGGCCACTGTTATGCGCAAGGTGTCCTCAGTCAAAAGCCACCGGGACGGCCACACCAAAAAAATCTGCGGCTAAAGCTAGCTGAAGCAGCTGAGACTTGGGCGTAATAGTAGTCTAGGCTGGGCTTACGAGATTTGTACATGCGAGGTATCCTCCGTGCTCCGAACAAGGGAGTGACTAGCATGTGGAAGCAACCGCGGTTCCGGCCGCAACATTGACTGACAAAGACAGATACCTACCAATGTAAGTAATGTTTCTGCACGTCGCTAGCATCACCCCTCGACGGCCCATTGCGCTTCCGTAAGCTCATTGAGTGTGCATGTCATTCCAACCTCTTTGCGTGCAACGACCCCTCGACCGATGCTGGCGTTCTGAATAGCAATCGAGCGGGGGAGCGTCTCGTGGCATTGTTTGCGTCGTCACCAGCTAAGCGGGAGTATTCTGATACAAGACACGTTTGACTCAGCGCCGCAAATCGGCTCTGGAGCTTTGACTCAACCATCACCCACCTAATCCTGCCCAGGGCTGCCGGGTATCCGTCGTGGTACGTGGTAATAACTTCCGTAGACTCTTGTCGACCTCCTGCAATTGAGGAATTGAGGGGCAAGGTGGGGTTGGTGCAGGGCTTTTAGCCTCTGCGTTTGCTTCTGCGGGGCAGGCAATAATAAACAATTTGTGTCTCATCTTTTAGTTATGTCTACACCAAGTGACCAACTAATCCACCCACATTCGAATTGGGCAATGGCGACCGAATATCACCTATTGTATTGGACAGAAGGCGTCCAATTGTTCGTCATCAAACAAGCCATAGAACACCTGGCAGTCCAGCTCTATTCCATCCTTGTCTGACTGAGGCAGTCTGGAACCTTGTCTCGACTGTAAAGAGACATGCAAACTCGTCGGCCAGAAGGACGGCACCTGAAGCTCTCTCCAGCTCGCTGTCTCCGCTGTCCCCGCTGTCCCGCCTGCACTGCGTACTATTAGCTAAGTCTTACTGTTTCTCGGACATTCGTAACTCGAGATGCCTGTTCAAGAAATAATGTTGTCGCCGGCACATGGCTTGTAGTGGCTGGCGAATGGAGTGGTCGGAGATGATGCGTCTTTTGCGGTGTGGGGGACCAAACGCCTTCTTCGAGCGGACAACAATTTAGCCATGGCTTCAATGCTGAGAGACATCACAATGGACTCCATATGGCGTATGTATTGTAGTCGCCATACGGACTACCGCGTATGGAGTTCCGAGACTTAGAACCACCCCCTAAGGTCGGTGATGATGGCAAAGCGGTTGCGGGGACCACATCTAGTCAGCCTTGTCAGCGCTACAAATTTAGGTTCGCCGACAGGGGTGTGGCTTTCCGCTCTTTTGAAGTGCCGGCGATGATGGCTTCTGTTCCGTACTTTGCATATCCTCTACTAGTATGATCTGGCTGGCATAACTGCCTGGTTGACCGGATCGGTATTGCCGGTAGGACGACGCTGCGGGAGGTAGTGGTCGTTGGCCTGCGTACAGCGGGTTGTCCGTGCGGCAATGCGGATTACGTTTTACTAGTACTCAATTGAAGTTAGGATCCAATTTCTAAACATAGTTTTCGGCAGCGATGAAGACAATACTGGGAATCAGAATCAGAGCAGGGAAAACTCACGATGACGAAGCACACATGCGCTAATAATGAGAGCGAACGTTGCAGCGTGGACGACTGCTTGGTTACACAGTGTCTTCAGGTCTGCATGCCATTGCGGATGCTACCAATGCCACCGAGTTAGGATGCACCTGATGCGACTTTGATGCACTTGACGCACGAAACTATCACGCAAATAAGCGATTGCGTTCTACGTGCTCAACGCTTGACTAAGATAAGCTAGTAGTTCGTAGAGCAATGCTTAATTGTCACGCGTCCTCCAATGCAGTCTTCCGTGTGTCGTCTTGCTTTGGAACTATTGGATGAGAAACACAGGCAGGTTCCAAGACACCTAGCTGGTTAGGGTGGCGAAGGGAAGAAGCCGCCTCCGCCTCGAACAGTCCAGCAAGATTCGGTTGGCACTTTGCAGCCGCAAATCAAGGCCAACCACCTGCGGCCATTGCGCCAGATGCCGTTCTTGCATCCCATGATATGTCGGGTTTAACCTGACGGCTCGAACCACGAATGTAGCGCTATTAAAGTCGGATTCCGGGGCAGGCAGGAGGCCGGGAGGGCAGGCAGGCGAGGAGGGTAGGATCAACCGTCCTCTGCCGCAAATGCGCCGTGTCGCCATGCTGACGTGCTTGCGGCTGCATTTGATCACCTTTCAAGCGAGATCTAGGCTGGACTTCGTCCAATATACGGAGTAGTACCCACCGGATTGCCACCCAAGGATTGCGCACCAACTGACTAACTAACGGGCTCCTTTCTTCGTACACTACGGCTGCTTGCCTGCCACCAATCAGCGGTCGGCCAAAATATTTTGTATGCACACCTGCCACGTATTACCGCTACAGAAAATTGCGTTCAGCAAACCGAATAAGTGCAGCTCCTGCAAGACGGGCTGAGATAAACAACTCCAAAATCCAAGGAGGCAAACTTATGACCCTTTGAACGACCTGCGGAAGAGCTGCACAATGCAATTCCTTCATCTACATCGAATCTCGGAAAGCGTGCTGAGATGGCTTGGCTTCCCTAAACCTGAAAATCCCCACGCATGGTGATTCGTTCGTAATATATCATTCTTCGTTGGTCATAGCTGCTGCTTCCTCGGATCTGACTGCAGAGAGCTGCGTTCCTTGAAGCATTGCGGAGTACGCAGGAGCTTTTTCGAATTTAGTTCTGAACAACGCAACCTGTCCCTGCTCTTTGCCTCACTTTGGTCTCATTCTCGGAGCGCCTTCGAGCTTAGGCCCGGAGTTCAATGGTAAGCTTCTCGCATGCATCGTTGCAACGCTGGGCGTATCGTCTTTGCCTGCCTCCTCGAGTACATACATGCGACCGGTACCTCCACACTCGTGTTGAGCCAAGGTCACTAAAGGCGGACATCAGATGGCGCTAGCCTCTGGTTGGCTATGCTATTCAAGACAGGTAATATGGTTCCTGTTATGCATGCAACTCGCATAAGCATCGGTCAACTTCCGCGATTTAAACATAATTCTTAGACAGTTGTTTGACGAACTGCGTGGTCGACACAGTTGAGATGAACCATGGTCGCGCCAAAATCCCAGAGTGGCAATGTGTTTCTCCGGCGACATTTCACACGCAGAAGCGATCGATTACCTGGATTACCACTTAGTCATACTCCGTACTGCAACCTATAATTTGAGTGAAAACTCTCCAGTCAATCGTTCGGGGCTTCGTACTGTTTACTGTGTTCAAAAGTGCGCTGCAGGAAATCATCGACTAAGCAGCCACAGGGAGATGCTGCCCGATCACTGGCACCAGTGGCCTTTTCCTGCAACATTCAGAACCGCAAGTCCCATCCATCATGCCAGCCCATTAAAGATCTGCTCTACCGCCACACCACCGCCGCTTCTCCTTACCGTACCTGCAGGTCGTGACTACCGAACCTCCACAAGTCAACGGGCACAGGCTCCACCAGGCCAGAGTTTTCAATTATTACTAAGATGCTATTGTGTTGCATGACTTCTTGTCTTGGACGAGCAGTTGTGAATAAGCGCTCCGCTCGTTCTCTATCCTAGCTTATCTCTCAACCTTCTAATTCGGCATTAGAAGAACAAGATTTTTCTACGCCAAGGATGGCCTATTAACTATCCGAGACACGCATAATGTATTATGTGACATCCCGCATAACGTCCAAGGGTCCCGCACGGCAATGAGTTGTGGCGGTTTTGCCGTTCGTGTTAGTGCATCGGCCCAATCAAAACGGTCATCGCAGCCAAGAAGCCTTGTCATATTATAAGCTGTCAGAACCAGGCCTACAAGTGGGTAAGTAGGTGATTATTTTCGTTTACCAAGCCAGCACCTTTAGGCTCTTATACACCACTACTATGAACTTCATCAATAATGAATTGCGTATTAGCCGTGACACTCTGCGTGACACTCTGCTGCTCGGCAAGATCTACCGTCCTTCTAAAAGGACATATACCTCCCTTTATGCTATAGATTGACTCGACCCATATCAAGATCGAGTGGCTTCCAGAAGCGAAATCTGGGCTTAGACCCTGCAACGACTCCAGAACATCTCGCCACGAGTCGATATCGTTGTGCTTGAAAGGCAACTCCTGTGCCGGAGCGCTCACCTCAAGCCACAACACAGTGCTCGCATGTACTCGATCGCATTCGCGGAATGTGATAGCCTCCAAAACGCCGCGTTGGCATCAAATCCCGAATGAGCAATCCAAGCGGCATCGGCATTATGGGAGGCAGCTGTCTCTCGCTCGACTTCAAGCAGATATTCATAATTTTCATATTGTGTTCGCCATCCGGAAGCGCCAAGGTGGAAATCACCGTGGCCAAATAATTCTTGCTGAAAACCCCTCGCGAATGCGACCGGTGCGGTTCAATGAGGAGGAAGTCGCTGGTTGTGAGATCAAACACCGTGCCGTCCCGTAGCAACTCGAGGGTGCTGAGACCGGTTTCAAGTCGGGACCTATCGAGAGACTGCTCTAGGCTGCGGTAGAAGCTGACTCGTTCATCACTGAAGCAGCCCGTGAAATTTGTTGTTGAAACTATGCCTCGAAGAGTCGTTCGGAATACATTTCGAACAGAAGCACAAATTTAAATGATTCTGTCACTGTAATCATCACTAAATATAGTAACTCTTCGGCATTCATCGCACCTTTGTGTAGATTCCAAACTGTATTTTGCATGACGCCATTGGAGCTGACTGGTGACACTATGACCATGTAGGATCGCGCACTAGGTGGCTGCCAACACCTAGTGTAGTTGGAGAAATTTGCTCCTTCTGTTCTATTATTTTATCTTAGATATTATATTTTACACTGACTACGTATCATAGCATGCGATTCTTACGATCACGTTTCTTAGAGGTCATCCTGCTTGAGAACATCTGACTCTCCAAAAACTACCGCATTTGTCTAGACCAAGCAAGACTCCCCAGCCTGACAATACCACAAGTTTGTTTCGCAGGGGGGCCAGAAACCGTGCTCATAACTGTATTAGGTAGTGCCTGTCATTGAAAATACACTTACTTACATAATAGATGCTCGCCAGAGGTGTTTGGATATGGCCTTGCAATTAAGGTTTACAAAAGACGCAGTATAAAAATTTACAGACACAGATCATCATATTCAAAGCTGAAGATGTTTCTAGGGTGTCACGTCATGGCTACAGCTTGACAACGAGAGGCACTACAACGTCTCGGAGACAAGGGAACTAAGACTGGAGCTGGAAGTCACTGATATCGGAAGCATAAAGAAATCTAAAGACAGGTTTGAAGAGAAAACAGGAGGTAGACTGAACACTCTGGTCAATAATGCGTATGGCTAAGGCATGAACATTACACACTTACCATTGCAGCTTATGTACTACCCTCAAAACTAGCGGCCGTACGCACGTCATCCCATGAACAGGTATCGACCTCAATGATGTGCGACACACTTATCAAACTAACCTTTTTGGTCCAATGTCAATGTGTTAGGCGTTCATGTAACTTCTCATCCCGGCACGTAGCCTCATCGTCAACATCTCGTCCGTCTCATCGGTTGTGCCATTACTTTCTGGCGGTGTCTACTCTCCCACCAAGAGCGCCCCTGACAATATGCCCGCGTCTTCGCCTATAATTTGAGCTATTCAGTGCTCTGGCAATGAATCTTGTGACTGGAACTGTTCGTTCGAACATCGAATCACATTCATGTCGTCAATTATCGAAGGATGGCCTATTCCAGCCTGTTAACGTCTCACTTTAGCCAGAAGAATGCTCCGATACAGACAGAGGATTATGCTATCAGATCTGTGAGGCAGGTACTAAAGGAGAAGAATATCACAGCGGCTGGGTAGCTCCTACACGAAAATGATCCTGGGTGGGCGGTGTTTAGACGCCTGCATGGACGGCAGACACCTTACCACAACGGCGGTTTACTGAATTTGTCGCAATGGTGTGCTGGGGTATGTATAGGATATGACAGCGGTAAAGAGCGGCCGAGAAAAGAAAGCAGCTACGATAATAGGTGGTGAGCTCGACGTTGGGGGTGGCGCGAAGTCGGCTGGAGGTTCTACGACCGGTATAGAGACAAGCATGCATCCATCAAAGCCATTCTGCGATACATATACCCAAAAAAAGCATCAATTGCAGCTCATTGGTTGCATGGCTATGGTTCTACCACCAGAGGCATCCACTCGCGGAGCAATAAAGCTTCTTCGTCGTATAAATCCCATCACCCAATCTTGCTCACTGACCAGCCTAACGTTGCTATTCCATACTCTGCTATCATCTCTTTCACAAAACCCACGGTTATCGTGCCCTGATCTATACGTTAATCGACGCCTTCGTGTCCCGCATGAAGAAGGTGGGTATATGGTACATCAAACACGTCGGCATGTAATGATAAGCACACAAAAAACTGTTCTTCCCTGTCCCGTAACGGAACTATACCAGATGATGGCACCCCAGGCTGAAGAGCTCAACCAAACGCATCTCGGACGGGGGCGCGGCATCAGGGATGTCCTGTTGCATTTTCAGATTATTCCGACATCGAAGGACAGCGATTAGTTCATAGGCGGTATGGACTTGAAGACGGCCCTGTCTCATTGATACGGGCTAGATTCCACAGCGGTAAGACCAGTTATTTCCCGGTTTTACAGATTGACCGCCGAGATGTGAAATATCGTCTAGCAGGCACTCGAAAGGACATACTTGAGGACTGTCGATCTTTGGAGTATCTGTGTAACATGACAGAAGTCCGTCTTGACTCTAGAACTTCCCCGAGCTATGACCATGTTGCTGTCTGTGAAACAGTTTCCTCAATCTCTGAACAATGTTTGGGTTCGTGCCTCGGTGGTCCAGAAACTGCAAGTCATCGAGTTGGATGGGAGTCGTTTCAAAGCATTTTTGGACTCGTCGCTGCTTGCATGCGTTGGCGTACTGCTCCAACACCGCTGAGCTTTAGTTGATGAATATGGTCATCCGATAACAGTATGCTTGTTGCATCAAGTGTGTGGTGCTCACGAGTTTGATGGAATCAAAAGGGTATATTGCAGACACGGCTATATGTAAACAGCTTCCAAAACATTTCTCATCATGCTTGGTTCTTGATGGCCATCTCTCCGCTTAGCCTCGGCAGATCCATCAAAACTCTAGACACTTGTATAATTCCACGTTTCATCTGCATACGCAGCTCCGATGACCAATTTCCACACTTTGCTTGGGGTATCATTTTCCGAGTTCATTACGTTCGTGATCTGCATTTCAACCAAGCTTCTCCTGGTTGTCGCTTAGATGAGATGTTGTTGTGGTTGAGAGCGGGGAGCTTTGCCGATCCAGCGTTGTTGCCGTGCTTATCGACAATGTCAAAGTCGAAGAAAGCAAAGAACATGGCCATGCAGATTGCTATTTCGAGCTTGGCAAACTGTGGTACTTGTTAGCATTTCCATGAACAGAACTTTATATTCGAGTTCATTGCAAGTTATATCTCACTCTCATTCCCACTATGAATAAAAGCGTTAGCATGCAAGTTGATCACACCGATGGACGATACAGGCAATAAACTTACAGCATGGGTGCAGTCCGGTACCCCAGCCAAGATATGCATGTCCGGTCTTCTGGTCTTCTGCGCGCTCAGGGAGATACCTGCTCGGATCCCAAGTATGCGGATCAGTATAGATGTCAGGGTTGAGGTGGATATCGGCCACCGGATACACCTAAAATTGGACAGTTAGCGTTGTTGCTCAAATCGATAAATTCTCCGTGAATTTTCTTGGAAGAACCTACTGCAAAGGTATTTTTAGGGATGATTTCGTCAGAATTATCAATTTTGATGTCCTTGCCACCAATATTTTTGCGAAAAGTTGCCCCTGGCATTGTAAGTCGAATAGACTCCCGAAGACATAAGTCAATTAGAGGAAACTCCTTCTCCCAGTCATCCATGGTAAGGCGACTCAAGACAGTAGCTCGGGACTCGTCTTCTGAGTATCTGTGCTTTGCAATGGAAGTATCCACCTCGTCTCGAATCTTTTGGTACCATTCCTCATTCTTTGCGAGGAAAAGCAGGATCCAGGCGGCGTTGACTCCGGTGTTAATAAGTCCAGCAAATAGCGCGGCCATTATGAACTAAACACACAGCGAGTGCACGTGTGAGCATAACGATACAAATAAACGTTTACAGATTAGCCTATCTGGCTGGAAAACTTACAGCAGAGATGATAATATCACTGTCACCAGCATCCATCATTGACTGCATGGCATCGTCTTCTACTCGACCAGTTGTGCGTCGATCTTTCATAATTTTGGAGAATATCATGTGCAATTTGGCGCCAGCCCACATCTTACTCAGCTTGCTGGGGAAGGGCATTCCAGGGAACATGACTTCCAACGCCGAGCTGTCGTCCAAGGTCATAAAGATTCCAAGAGTCTCGTCCGTCAGTTTAGGATCGTCTGCAACGTCATTTGTTCCAAGCGTGCGGAGCGTAAGTTGGTAAACCAAGCGGTACAATGATTCGAAAGGGTCTATAGGAACGCTGATGTCTATGTTTTCAAAAGCTGGAACACAATCGTTTATAAGATTGTGCAGATTGGCTTCGAGGCGATCTCTATGAGTAAAGTGTTTGAACAGCCCAACAAAGTGGGAATTAACAGTGCCTTCACCTTCATACAAATGCTCAATGCTCGGTGCTGCTGAGAAGAGTGCGGCAAAGCTGTTGTTGCATCGGTTGCATTAGCAATGACCAGCTTGTTAAACCGCCTCTTTTTTTTGCTTTATAATACATACCCTTCATTGATGTCAAGGCTACGGCTTGTGAAGAAAGTCTTCCTGGCAGCGGTGCCTGATAAGGCGACGATGGAGTGAGGGCCATAGAAGAAGCTGAATTGGCCACTAGGAGTGGTTGTACTGCCCTTTTGTAAGAACGACCATCTTTGGCGAAAGAATCCAAGAGAGCCAAAAACAGGCCAACTTGAGATGGGCTTGGGGGCCTGCGAAGGCCAGGCTGGTCGCGATAAAAGACGAGTGAGAAGGATAGTGAG
Organism: Conoideocrella luteorostrata; assembly: GCA_032433595.1. Taxonomy (NCBI): domain Eukaryota; kingdom Fungi; phylum Ascomycota; class Sordariomycetes; order Hypocreales; family Clavicipitaceae; genus Conoideocrella; species Conoideocrella luteorostrata. Next base: position 46,830 of record JASWJB010000105.1, read on the forward strand.
GGTGGTTATGGCCAAGATCAAAACGCTGGCTGGCCAGTTCTGCGGCGCCGCCAATGTGCTTAAAATAATCGCCATTCTTGGCAACAGAGCCAACAAGCTCTCGGGAAGCTCTTACGGACGATCTAATCTTGTTGGGAATTCCAAGACAACGGATGAGAGGTTAAAGCAACGGATGACAGGAAGCAAGAGAATAGAGCACCCTTTCTCATGCTCAAGATCTTAATACAACGGGGCAGGGAACCCGTCTTAAGAAGGACGAACGTATTGACAACAGTTCAACGCCACCCTTGCACTAACACAGCTATTCTAGTTCATAATGAACGCTTGGACGCGCATGGTATGATGCACACACCACCATGCTCATCCCCTTGCTCCGTAATGCTCTAAATTCCACAAGCATGATCCATTGCCACGTGACGGAAGCATCGAGTTCCGACCTCTACCCCTTGTCGATCCAACTACGGCAGTCATGTTTGATCGCCAGCATGTGCGCCGTTGATGTGCATATTTGTGGCTGCGAGGCAAGTTGGAAGGCTTTCCAACTTGCTTCCCCGTCTCTGAATGTTTCGACTCGTCTAGACGGACCAAGCCGTGCCGTTCAGCTGTTTTATTTTCTTTCTAAAAAAAAAAAAAAAAAAAAGTTAATCGTACCTCAAAGTGATGCTGTTTCACGCTTTTCGTCCTCAACAAGTATGTGCAGGGCGGGTCGGCAGAGACAGTCTCAGCTTTTCCCGCGGGATGTTGTTAACCCGGATCTTAGAGTTCCTAGTGCTCATCGTAATAACAGGAGCAATCTCTGGCCAGCAAACAAGCGCAGCAAGCTACGCAACCAGGCAGGACTAATGTGCGCCAGTTGGGAGGCTGTCTCAATTCCTGACCCGGGCCTTCGGTATACGCTGCTTCCGGCCCTAACTGATCCACAGTTGTAACATTTTGTGGCGGGCCCGGCACTAGGAGTCACCGCCAGGGCAGGTAAACGGCGCGTGTATTCGATATTAGATTAGGCCCCGACGTCTATCGCTTGGTGTCGCATTGTGGTTAGTTGTACGGTGTACTCCGTGGCAAAGACATAATGGCACGGTTGGCGCCTGACTTGGCCATACCCATGGTTGGAGGGTTATAGCATGAGCTGCATACTCCGTACTGCACGCAGTACATAACACGAAGGAGCATTGTGACATCTGCCGCAATAATGAGCTGTTGTTTGGGCGCTTTGTTTCGAAGGCTTCGACCGGATGGATGGATGGTGCTCCATATCCGAAGCAGTTCCCCACTCGAGATGTACAGGCGCCTGTTCTTTCCCGACAGGGTAAGTAACTACTCGTGTTACGACTTGCATCCACATCCCGCATCAGGTTGCCGTTATGGTTGGCGCCTTTGAAAGTCGTGTGATACACCCAACAACTGTACTTGTCGATGTCGACGCTTCTGGGAGGGTGGGATGAGACGGGATGAGATGAAAACATGTTTCCCACCAATATTCGTCGGCCCGTTAGCTGGAGAGATCGTGCCTTCCCCAACATCTGCTCTTGCCTCTGTTTTCCTACAGTCAGCAAGCTGTACATTGACGACACTGGACAAAATGAGCATAATCGACAGGCTCGCGCGTAGATTCAAGATGCGGGCCTACATGTGTTTTCTCGCTGCTGCATTTGCTTCTACCCGTATTCATATTACCAACAATTGGATGCCGATCAAACTAGCCAAAATGCCTAAAACATAACACACTTGATAACTAGCCTAGAGCTCCATCGCGTTTCAAGGTCACACCAAACAAATACCTTGCCGACGAAACATGCTTCTATCCACGTTTGAATGTTTCATAACCCCTCAACGTCCTCTTCCTTCTTGGTATCTTCACCGTCCTCGACCTTGGCCGTAAAATGCCGTTTTTTAAAGGCTTTGCGCAACTCACAATTTCGGACGCTTTTGCCACCAGCTTTGCATTCATCGCATTGTCTACCATGTGTCACAAAGAGGACATGCAGCGGATACTTTTCCTCGTCAGGGACCACGGCGTCCAAGTGAGCCTGCGTCTCTTCCCGACCAGCAGCAGGCGGTCGCCAACCAAGAAGTCCGGTGATGCGATGCACATGGGTGTCGACGGCAAAGCTCGGACGTTGCAAGCAAAATAACAAGACGCAGCTGGCTGTTTTGGGCCCCACGCCTTGGAAAGCGATCATCTCCTTCATAGCATCCTCGTCGGAAGCCTCAAACAGATGATCCAGGGAATATGTGCCGTACTTCTCCTTTGTCTGCTGCAAGATATTAATGATGACCTTGCTTTTGATAGCAGCCAGGCCGCCCGACTGTATCGATTTCTCGAGCCTGGCTTGGCCGCCGCTGACAATCTCGTCCCATTTGTCGCTCCCTCCGTATTCTTGGTCCATGCTCAACTTGGCTCTTGTGCTGTTTTTGTTGCTCGTGTTCTGTGAGAGGATGGTGCGGACCAGAGCATCCAAGACGGATGGCGAGTTTCCGCAGCCAGCCGCATCAGCTGGGGCGACCACAGCTTCCGGACGATCTCGCTGCCCATGTGTTTCCGCTAGGATTTTGTGAGCCAGTTTGCATTCTTCCGCTGTTGGGCGCAAGAAGTCCGGAAATGGAGACTGCTTGGCGAATGCAGAAAAAGACTTGAGCTTCCGCTCTTTGAGAACCTCGGCCTTGCTGGTGTTTTCCTCCTTCACTCGGTTGAGTTTAGGCCTGCTCGTGGTACTGCTTAAAGCCTGCTTGGCTGGTGACACCGTTTCAGTTTTTATCTTCTTAGCGGTGCGTTTCTCCGGATGCCTTGGCGAGATTGCTCGTTTGAGCGGCCGGTCGAGAAGGCGTTGCAAGTCATCTGTTGGCTCGCTCTTGACAGCAGTTTCAGTCCTCAAATTTCTGGCACTACGCCGAAGTTGAGTTGAGGCAACCATTTGCTCTGGCAATCTTAATGGCGAGGACACCGGACCAGCCAGCCAGCCAGCATTTATGAAGTAGCTGCAGTCGAATCTGCCTCGGGCTTCAATGTTGTATGTGCTATCAGTCACTAGTTAGGGGAAGCTTTAGCTGCCAATGTTGGTGGCCAACTTGCTAAACAGCCGTCATAGACTTCACCAGGGGTAGCTAGTTGCGACCCGGGCCGCTAAGGAGTGAAGACCAGAGCCTCAACTCAGCCACCCACCGCCTCCACAGCCACAGCCAGGGCCTGGTTACTGTACAATGACGTCGACGGGTTAGAGTCCGACTGCAGCGCCTGTCATAGTTACCCTAAAGACAAGGACGGCAAGCAGCCTGATGAGATTGTACTTCGCATATTGCACTCCATAAGCAAAATAGGATGCCCATTCGAGGGCAGCCGATTTGCAATCTTGCCTTGCAGCCGCCCACACAGGCTTTGCAGGTTGCATCGGTTGTGAACATTAGTAGAGCGAAATCAGCTAGGGGTCATGATGATTGTAAACGCTTGCGTTACGACTGGGGGGCAACTAAGTGATTAGCCTGATCCGCCAAAGGAAAAAAGACCAAACAGGCTCTGTCCGTGGAACCTATCACCTCTACCCGGAGAGTGTTTGAAAGCACGCCGTTCCGATGAGTAACTTTACCAGCTACTTCATCCATACTTGCGTGGTTGTCGTTCTGAACAATGGCATACATGGATGCATTGACCCTTGTGCCGAGCGGGACGCTTCGAACCCGGGGAGCAACTAACAGAGTCATTGTTCAAAAGATCCAAAACCTATTCGGCCCTTAACCACAAGCAGGACATTAGCCAGAACGTCAGTGTTCCACTAACTATTCTCGGTCTCGCAGCATGCGATCGTCTACGTTTGCTGACAACGGACCGAGTAATTTTGACCGATCACCCAATGATTATTCCCTGTCTAACCCCGCGTCAGACGCCTTAACGGGCCGAAGACGAGCTCGTCACACGCAACATGGCAGCCGGGATCCGACATTGCCAGGACACATAAGATAGCTCTGAACGGCCGGTGATGTCTCAGCCGTCACATAGTTGAAGAGCTTCTTATCAACGTATGACCAAAGTCGCTTAGAGAAAGCCGGATCCAACGTAAAAGAAAGATGCGCAGTCTGGTCTTATTATCAGCCCTGTCGGCTGTTTCATTCTTGTCGCCTGTGTGCGCAACCCACGTTGACTATATTATTGTCGGCGCAGGTACCGGCGGTCTTGTGTTGGCAAACAGGTTATCCGAGGATCCCAACATCTCCGTGGCCATAGTCGACCCAGGTGCAGACCAGCGAGGAAACCCAAATGTCACCAATCCATTGATCTGGAGCAACAACTTCGCAAGTTCCACCGACTGGGCGTACCAATCCGTTCCACAAGCAAATGCTAGTAACCGTGTCATTCCATTCAACGCAGGAAAGGGGGTTGGCGGTACGAGTTTGATCAACGGTATAGACAAGACCGAGCTGTCGTCAACGAGGGCACAAATTTGAAAGCTAACTAACACTTGCCGCAGGAATGACGTACATCCGCGGGGACAAGGCACAGTTTGATGCCTGGGAGGCTCTTGGAAATGCGGGCTGGAACTGGGAGACCATGCTGAAATACTACAAGAAGCTTGAGAAGATCTTCCCCCCAAGGCCGGCTGAAGCAAAGATCGGGGCCCTCATTGAGCCACAGTATCATGGCACCAATGGTGACTTGCACGTTGCCTTCAACCCAGCTCTTGAAAACGGATCTTTGTACGACACGCTCAAGACCTCTTGGGGAGCCGTGAATCAGAGCGTGAACAAAGATCTCAATAGCGGTGATACGCGTGGTTTCAGCGTTTGGCCCCAGACGCTGGATCCGCGAGAAAACAAGCGATGGGACTCGGCTACTGCGTTCTACTGGCCCATCCAGAAGCGGCAAAATCTGAAACTACTCAACGGCACTGTCTCCAAGATCCTCTGGGGACACGTCAATGCCCCATATACTTCTGGCGTCGAGGCCGCTGGTGTAGAATACATTGCGCCAGACGGCAGAGTCGAAACCATCCAAGCTAAGAAAGAAGTCATTCTTGCAGCAGGCGCGCTGCGTACACCCGTCATCCTTGAGCATTCCGGTGTTGGCAATCCCCGCTTGCTCCAGCAGAGAAGCGTCAAGCCCGTGGTCAACCTCCCAGGGGTCGGCGAGAACATGATTGACCAAGTAATCACATCACTGTTCTATTCTACAAATTATCCAATCAAGGGATACACCCCATACGCTACCTTTGCCACCGCTGCCGACATTTACGGAGAAAGCGTCACCCAGGTCGCCAAAGAAACCAAGGCCAAACTCGGCCGTTGGGCACGCCAAATCGCCCAGTCCAGCCAAGGCGGCCTGAATGCCTCAGCTCTTGAATATATCTTTAAGATCCAGCACGACTTGGTCTTCAACAAGTATGTCACTCTGTCTGAATTTCTTTCTGGGGGTGGAGGCGGCAATGTCGGCATCAACTGCTGGGACCTGCTACCATTTGGCCGGGGCAGCGTCCACATGAGCTCCGTCCAGGACATCAACACTCCCATCATTGATCCCAAGTATCTTTCCATCGACTTCGACCTCACCACGCAAGTCGAGTCCGGCAGACTGTCTACCAAGTTCTGGACAACCTCGCCCGCGAACGACATCATAACGGGCCAGTTTGCGCCGAACGCGACGGTATTGCCGCCGGGTGCGTCAGACGAGCAGTGGCACAAGTACGTGGCTGATTCATGCGCCTCCAATTCGCATGCTATTGGGACAGCTGCCATGATGGCCGAAGAGCTCGGCGGTGTGGTAGATCCCACATTGAAAGTGTACGGCACGAAAAATGTGAGAGTGGTGGATGCATCTGTGTTGCCAATGCAGTTTAGTGGGCATTTGACGGCGACGATATATGCGGTTGCTGATAGGGCCTCGGATATGATTCTAGGGAAGTGTTGACAGGGCTGTACTGTTTGGAAATAGTACCACATTAGATGATAGTTGAATGATACACACAATTAGGTGTAACGTTGAAAGTGCAACGTTCTTCATGTCCTACCAACACGGCGAGGTACCACGATCATGTAGAAGTAATGCTCAACAACAACATAAGAAAGTAATGAAACCTGTAAGGGCACCCGCCTGGCTTGAGGGTCCCAATCCCTCCTCCTCCCCCCTCCGATTGTGTCACATAGACAGCATCAAACAACCTCCCTCAGCCAGCACACTACTTGCTCTCGGCTGCTCAACCTCGACACCGGACGAGTGAAGCACATCCGTTTCGTTTCAAGTGCCAAGCTCTAACAACTTCTATCATTGTCCAAAAGGAAATAGCAATATCCCCCTCCTCCTCCTCTCCCATCGTACCTCTCTTCTCCCTAAAACATACGAAACTCCCCTTTTCTAAGCCTCCCAATCCATACTCTCCACCATCCACTCCCACCCATCCTCACCCTCTCTCCCTCCAGTCCCAATCTCATTCTCCCTCCCCAAATCGCCTTCCACCTCCCTCCCAGCAACCGCATACGCCGCCTCCAAACCCCCCAGCACCTCCGTCACAATCCACCTCAAGTCGTACATCTTCAGAGGCGGCGTCTCCTTCCCCTCCGCCGCATCCTTCCACCTATTCCTCAGCTCCTTGGCCTTCCACAGCGCCTGGTTCACATCCCCCACGCCAAGCGTCTCATGAAGCGGATTGTCCTCATCATCCAGCGCTCTGAGCACATTATGATGATACGCGTGAGACGACCACCCCGCTCCGCCTCCCTGCCGTGCTCCTTTCTCAACAACCACCCCGAAGACGAGCAGCAGAAACACCACCGCCTGCTCCACCCAAGCGTAAAACTCATGAAAGTCGACTTTAAAATTCCTCTCCGCGTCCTGCGGGCTGAACCCCCATTCGGAGGGGCTCAGAGCGCGGTTATATGAGCTTTCGAGGTCGATGAATTTCCAGCGCAGTCGGTGGCAGGTCTGTTCGAAGCGGTGGAAGGATTGGAGACGAGCTAGAGACCCCGCCTTTGAGTGGCTGTCATTTAGTGTCGCAGGTCTGGTTGTAGATGTGTCTGTTGATGACGCAGCCTTGGTTGTTGCGTTCACGCCGTTTGGATGTGCAGATACGCCGGCCAGTGGTGGCAGCAAGGAGCGAGATCTAGTCTCGTGGTGATCCAGGTCGTACGGACGACGTGTGGCCGATATTGGCGCCCACATGGACGCTTTCAAGCCTTGACTCATTCCGGGCTGCCGAGCTAGTTATGAAATCGCAGTGTCGCTTTCTTGAGCAACAGAAGATGAGTGGACCCGCGCAACTTGGCTTTGTTTACCGCCTCACTGTGCTCGTTTGATCATATACACCATGGCGCTGAAGAACAAAAAAAGATGAGCGGAAAGGGTGACGAGAAGCCCGTCGCGCATCCGCTCTGTGAATGGAGTCGTTAGGCGCCTCGAGACGCGTGAGACTCGAGGCTACAGTTTCATGTCAGGGAATGAGGCGGCCGAGATCAGGCCCAACATGCATGCAGGAGACAGGTGAGCCGTGTACCGTGTGTTGCCCCCGCATCCACCGTGAAGACAACGTGAATCAATTCAACGCAACTTATCATCACCTTTTTACTTCCGACACATCGTTTACAGAGATCCGTGATATGGTATGTAGAAATAGGGAAGCGTTGTGTAGCACTCCTCTTGAGCTTGTCCAGCACCCCTTTTGTACCCCGCTAACAGAATAATTTACGTTGCAACCTTATGCAGCCAGCGGTTTATACTCCGTATATATTTTTACTTTAAATTTTCACCTTTTTTTTTATTTTAACTTTATTATGTGTAATTCTCTTCGAGCCTTTTACTTAGCTAGCACACGCTGTATTACAAGCTATTGTGCTCTGTACACGCTGAATATGTACTAAGTACTGCTGTGTAAATTCAGGATCCTGTTAGTGGAAGAGGCAGCTTATGTAGTAGCCAATTAGCTATGCTTATAGAGTATCGCCCCACAAAAAGGGGTGCTGTACAACGCTTCTCTAGAAATATTACAGCATGCAGCAACGATGCCACGAGATCAATGAGGCGGCGCAGCCGATTCCGGGTAGTTACCCAACACGGAAGACGGGCAACAATATGAGAGCCAAGACAAATATCATCAACAGCACCATGAGGTGAATCATACGCAGCTGACATTGTAAAGTCCCACTGTTAACTATACATCATACGCAACATGCATCAAAGTCTAACTTCGCTACCCTACCTAAACAGATTGTCCAAACTCCACTCTAAACAGTTCATCACACTATGCAGGCGTACATCATTCAATTTCGTAATTTGCGAGAACCTATGCTTCCCAACATTCAGTCGGAGCCCTTGATCTTCTTGGACGCTTTGGCCGTGCCGATATGGGTATTATGCACCTGAGACGGACCAGTTGTTAGCTTTTCTACGGCTCATCATTTCTGCGTCCTAAGGCCGAAGGGCAGAGACGTACCTTTGTAGCAAAACGCAAGCTTGTCAACGTTTCCTTGAGATGCACTTCCAGTGGTGAAACCATTACAAACATGAGTGTTTTGCTATTGCCGCCCAAGCTGTATTGCAGCAAGTGTGTGAGCTTGGAGTTTCGGTACGGGATGTGGCCGGATCCCTTGCCAAGAGCCTCAATCACGTCACCGAGGCAGCTTAAGCTCTTATTGATGTTTTGAGTTTCTTTCATCCGGTCGCCCTCGGCTTGCGAATGCTTGAGACGCTCAGAACCTGCTAAATCGACGAGGTTCAAGGTACCTTCGCAACGTTCGCCTGTTGCCATGTTCTCGCCAACCAGCTTCAAGATAAAGACACTGTGAGATCGGGAGGATCGCTCGTTAGCCTTGGTTGCAGCGACAGACCGGTTTTTCTGTGCCTCCTCTAAAATCTTTTCCACGCTAGAGGCCGAGTTGAGCTGAACCGTCTTGCAATTGGCAATAGTCGTTTGTTTAAGGGATTCGTCGTGGCGGATCTCAAGCTTCTTTGCTCTAGCCTCCCCACAACGGTCATTTGGCGTTAGCAAATCGTTGAGCTCCTCATTGTACACTTCCACAAAGGAGCCTTCCATGGTATACTCCCATGATTTCTCCTTGAGTTTGGTCATTGTGTCGTAGATCATATGTGTGGCTCTGGGTATCATGCCATCCTCAGAAGACATTGTGAATGTCTTTCCTGACCCCGTCTGACCGTAACAGAAAATACACACGTTGTAACCGTCTAGAGCGCTCTGCACCAGCTGTGAAATCTCACCAAAGATTTCTTCATTCTGGACTGCTGGGGCGAATACTCGATCAAATTCAAATGGATGGTTCTTTCTCGATACGACCCCAAGGCTGCTTCTTTCCATTGGCCCAGCCAACACGATTTCTGCAGAGGTCTTCTCATCAGGAAACAAGATACCGGCTGGGTCGGACGAGTCACCGGTGAGCGAAGGTCGCACTCGACACATGACCCGGATGTTGCCCTTGAGTTCTTGATACTTGTTGAACAGAACCCGTCTTTCTGTTTCCTCTTTGATGAGCTTCTGGCGAGCCTCCTCCGCCGCAGCCAATGCTTCCTGAAGCCTTGTTTCCATGCTGAAGAAGGAGTCGGACTGAGCTTTGCTGTCAGATTCGAGAAACTCCACCTGCGAACGAAGCGAGTTGATCTTGGCCTCTAGAGTAATGTTTGATGCCGAAAGCTCAGTAATGTTGGTTTGGAGACTGTTCTTTAGTTGCCTCTCGCGTTCAACATCATCCCTCAACCTATCGCATTCTAAACGAGAGTCTCTAATTTCCCGATCTTTGCGCTGTAATTCGAGGCTCAAGTCGTGCTGTTCGCCCCCCATGCGGGCTCTCAAATCTTGAATCTCCTGGTGGTGCTTCTGGCGCTCATCGGCTAGCTCTTGCTGGTAATGTCGGGTCAGACCATCCTGTCGCGCCTGGTGCTCTTTGGCATCTTCATCCTTCAACTGGTACAGATCTCGGCTCAGATCTTCCATTTCTGTCCTGTGTTGCCGTAACAGGCCCTCTTGCGTCTCTTGATGTCGCCTGTTCATGTCCTCAACTTCACGAGTGTTTTGCCATTGAGCCTTTTCTAACTCAAGTCGAACATGCCGTTCCTTGTCCTTAGTCACACCTAGGTCCTTTGTCAAGACTTCATTTTGCTTCTCCAATTTCTGACGGGCGGCTTCGAGTTCCTGCACTACGAACAAACTTAGCTTGTTGTCATCGAGCTGGCAAGGACCTCCAAAAGCAATAGCCTACCTCTAGCTTGGGCATTCTCCAAAGCATCTTTTTGCCAATTCTGTTCTTTTAACGAACTGTTAACAATGTCTTTCAGCTCATAGAACTGAGATTCTACGCTGCCTACTCGGCGGTCAACGTCCCAAGCTGTGAACCCGGCTAGGTTAGAATCTTTTCTTAAAAATTTATGGGGAGAAGGGGACTTGGAAATAGAAGAGGGGGTTTTGAGGGCGGAAATGCACTCCTCCATCCGCGCCATGTGCTTCTTCATTTGCGTGTTGCTCGGTGTTTTGGGAGGTGCTGCCTAAGATTCCTGCAGAACCGAGCGAGAAACTGCCCCGCCTAATTTTCTCTCTCTTACAGTCACATATGGTACAGCTGAGAGATCCAAAGGTGAGAGTGCAGTGTTTGACAACTTTTCTGATGCCACTCGACACACGTCATGGTTGGGAGCATGGTCATGAATGTTCAAACTTTTGAACTTGGACGTGAGAGAGCTATCTCTGCTGCGGAAGAGTGATGGTGTGGATTTCATGTGCCTGATTTTGGTGCAATGAAGGCTTTCGTTAGATGTTGGTTTCGTACCACTGTTGCTTGTTGACTCATCATCGAAATGCTCCTCTGGTCGGTTACCATGTGCTGTTCTTGGACGCGCGACCTGGCTTCTCGATCTCGCATGACTGGATCTCGCTAACGGAGGGTGTGATCGATCGGATTGGTGTTTGCCAGGACCAATACTCTTTGCAAAACTGCTGATAGAAGCTGCAGGAGCATTTGTGGTATGCCCTAACTTCTTAAGCTGGACATCATGGTTAGACACCATCCTTTCGCGCAATGAAAAAGACCCCAAGACCGGCACTCATGGACACAAATGCTGCAGCCCGGGAACATCTGTATGAAGCTCACCTGTGCTAAAGTTTGTCCCTTTACACCCAGCTTGCTCGTATTTGCAGAGGATACTGTCGGTGGCGCAGAATATTCGGCTGCCCGGTCAACCAAATTCTTGCGTTTCGGATCGGGTTGATGTGCTGCAGCAATGGCGCCTATGTTAACGTTCAATGACGCTGATGAATCACATATCTGCATGACAAGTCTTACCAGGTTGAGGAATCTCTCGCTTCAAACTAGCCTTCATGCCAGGCGGAGCTGGGATCGAGGATTGGGCGCGAGCATTATGTTGCGAATCGGTCAATTCCGTGAGTCCTGGGTGAGCAGGCGGTCCTGGCAGGCGACTTATTCTAGAGGCTCGCAAAGGCTGCAGCTAGAGCCACATGTCCTGATGGTCAGCGAACGAGCAACATTATATCGTATTCATGGCGCAATTGGCTATGGCGCACCTGGATATCTGAGGTCTCCATTGCGAAGTTATATTTGTGCGGGACTGAAAGCCGTCAAAAAGCAGCGCAAGTTAAATGAAGAGGATTGTATCGATAACGTGGGAAAAGCAGATGGAAGCTATGCTCCGTCGCGTCGTAAACAGGCGATCCTGTGGGCAAGATCTAACTCTGGAGCATCCAGCACTTCAATCTTGGATGAGCATCGACATGGACAGCTGAATACAAAATGTCAAAGAAAGACAGATCGGAGCCAGTGCGCGCTACGCCCCGAAAACGCTGTTATCCTGGAGGGCTCTCCCGCAATAATAGCTGTTAGCCTTGTCTTGACCAGTGGAGCATTCTGCCGTGGTCAATCATTGCAGATAATCTGTGGATTTGGTTGTTTATCGACGTCGCGGGGGCAACCATGGCTCACCAGCGCCACACCAATTCCGCCACGCCGCCATTGTCCACAGCGCCACGCAGCTGTTATGACGCTTTGTCAGCTGAATTTCACATGTCTTGCAAGACTGACTCCAACCAAAGAGTTAGTTAGTTAGTTACGCTCCAACCGTCGAAAGGAAAAAAAAACGAGTGACGTTTCCAGCCCTCGTACGAGGTTGAACAACTGCGACCCCACACAATCTACCTCAAACCAACCAGAGCTTGCGCCAGGCAGCCTGAATCCCCAAGTCCTCCAAGAGCTTCTGCTTATCCTGTCACACGAGCCACGCCATTCATTTGCGACAATTAATAGCTCCGTCGCAAACTCAGGGTACTTACACCATACATCTAATAGGCTGAAGTTATACCATCCGAGTTTCTCCTCTTGATCACTAGTATACTTCTTCTTTATCCTCCCTCAAGCCATCTTGTGGTTTTGGCTGGCTCAAGCTTCTACGACCGAGGGGTCTCTAAAATCCAGAGGGACCACCTTCATCTTATCCTTGCCGTTTATTCTCCTCTGAGTCGCAGTACAACGCCACCCAAGGTAACTTCGGTTGGAAGGCGTCCGATCCGACTACTTCGTCATGGAGAAGTTTAGTCAGTTTCGTGATCGGGGTGAGAGTTGAAATACAACCCCCATTCTATCCATCTTGGCGCTTGATCTCGCTGACAGCAACCTTTCAACAATAGCTACTGGGATTGCCCCGTTCCTCCCAGTCACCACACCTCTTACGACCGTCTCGATAGTGACACACACTATTCTTTTTATATTCCGACTGCCGTTTTTTATTGCGTATGCGGCCAGCTACTTCATTCTTTTCCAACACTTGCCACTCCCCGTCATTGCGCGGAAGATCGCACTATGGGGATTGATGGCCATCCCCGGTATCTGGTGGGTAGACCTGCAACTCGACGGCGTCAAGCGAGGCACTCTGGCCGATCAGCCCCTGGAGCGCTTTCCTCACCCAGGCTCCATCCTCGCCGCCAACTTTACGAGTCCCATCGATGCCGTGTACCTCGCTGCCATCTTCGATCCCGTATTCACCGTTTCCTATCCTGGGGAGAGAATGGTCCAGCGCGTGGGCCTTTTTGGTGCAATCATGCAGGCGCTTGGCCCGGTCAGGACAGCTCCGCCGCCTGATGCAAAACTGGTTCATCTTGAAGATCTGCTGGAAGAATACCCGGACCGAGTGATTGCTGTATTCCCCGAATGTGGAACTAGCAATGGAAAGGCTGTTTTGTCATTTAGCCCCTCGATTCTGGAGACACCCGTCGATGTGCCCATGTTTCCTGTGAGCATTCGATACACACCTTCTGACGTTACTACTCCCGTTCCAGGTCGTTGGTTCGGGTTTTTGTGGAATCTCCTATCGCGACCTACATCTTGCATTCGAGTCCGTGTTGCGGAACGCCAGATGAATACGGCTGTTGCAAAAACCAATGGCGCACATGCTTCAGACAGAAGCAGCGAATTAAAGCGTAGAAAAGATGGCTCTTCCGATATACTAGCAGAGGAACAAAGAGTGTTGGACCGTATGGGCGAGGCCCTTGCTCGATTGAGCCGTGTGAAGCGCGTCGGGCTTTCTATGAAGGAGAAGGTCGCGTTTGTTCAGGCTTACAATGGCAAGAAGTCATGAGATGAGGTGTTCCGAGTGGAAAGCGTTTTGTTCACGTGTAGAAGATGATAATTCGAAAGCGTAATATCAGTATAATAATATCTGCTGAGCCGGAGATTTTGGCATAGCGCTACAGGAGCGTGAAATTGAGTTCCCACTCGGGGTTCTTCTGGGAAACGGTGTGTCTAGAACTGATGCATTGCACGTTCATAACAATTCTGTAGATATGGGTTTTGTTTTTTGTTCTTTAAAAATACCTGATATCTTGGCAGCTTTTTACGATCTCTCTTCCACCTTTTGTGAACTGCCCAAATAACAATGCTGTCCAACAACGGACAATCAAAACCCATCAACTACAATGTCAAAGATCATCAGCGCCTGAGGAAAATAGATCCAAACAAAAGGATTGGCCGCCCAGACCCAATCAGTTAAAACACATGATGAACGAAACCCTGAAATTAGTGGATAGACCCGTCCGTGACGCATCCTGAGCTAGCGTCACTCACCAACGCGGCATACTTCTTCAAAGTACCCTTGGTATATCTAGGAGCAGGGGGCTTCCATTCCTTTCGTCGCTTCTCCATCTCGGCCTCGGGAACGTTCAGATCAATGACCGATTTCTCGGCGTCAATGACAATCTCATCGCCGTCCTTGACAAGAGCAATGGGACCACCGACGATTGCCTCGGGGCAAATGTGGCCAATGATGAAGCCGTGTGAACCACCAGAGTAACGGCCATCCGTTAAAAGAGCGACGTCCTTGCCGAGACCGGCGCCCATTATAGCAGACGACGGTTTCAGCATTTCGGGCATACCGGGGCCGCCCTTGGGGCCGTCATATCGGATAATGACAACGCTCTTTTCACCCTTCTTGATTTCGCCCTTCTCCAAACTGGCAATCATGTCGGGTTCAGAGTCGTAAACCTTGGCCCTGCCGGTAAACCGTAGACCTTCCTTGCCGGTGATCTTTCCGACGCAGCCACCGGGCGCGAGGGACCCGCGCATAATTTGAATATGCCCGGTAGCCTTGATAGGATTGCTGAGGGGGCGAATAATTTGTTGGTCAGCTGGGAAATCGGGAACGGAATCCATATTTTGCTTCATTGTCTTGCCAGTGACGGTGATCCCGGAGCCATCGAGCAGACCTTCTTTTAAGAGAAATTTCAGTAAACTGGGGGTGCCACCGATCTTATGGACGTCTTCCATGACATATTTGCCGGAAGGTCTCAGGTCAGCCAGAAGAGGAACACGATCTGATACGCTTTGGAAGTCGTCAATAGTAAGTTTGATGCCGACCGAATCGGCAATGGCAATGAGATGGAGAACCGCGTTAGTGCTACCTCCAAGAATAGAAACTACAGTCATGGCATTTTCAAAAGCTTGACGAGTCATGATATCGCGAGGTCGAATGTCCTCCCTCAATAGGTTCTTGATTGCTTCTCCGACGCTCTCGCATTCGGCAATCTTGGAAGCATCTTCAGCAGGATTGCTACTGCTTCCCGGGAGACTAAGACCTATGGTCTCCAGAGCTGTGGCCATGGTGTTCGCAGTGTACATGCCGCCGCAGGCGCCACTTCCCGGGCAGGAATTGCGGATAATGTCGAACCTCTGCTCCTCGGTAATCTCTCCAGTGATGTACTGGCCATAAGCCTGGAAGGCAGAAACAATGTCAAGAGGTTCACCAGACTTTCCGCAACCAGGTTTAATACTCCCTCCATATACCATGATACTAGGGCGGTTGACTCGACCGAAAGCAATCGCAACACCAGGCATGTTCTTGTCGCAGCCGGGCAAGCTGATATTGGCATCATACCATTGGCCACCCATGACAGTCTCGATACTGTCGGCAATGACTTCTCGACTTTGCAACGAGTATCTCATGCCCGCTGTACCCATGGAGATGCCATCGCTGACACCAATGGTGTTGAATCGATAAGGAATAAGACCAGCCTTGGCAACCGATTCTTTAACAACCTTGGACAAGTCCATGAGGTGCATGTTGCAAGGGTTGCCTTCATACCACACTGAGGAAATGCCAACCTGCGCCTTGTTCATATCCTCTTCTGATAGGCCGGTGGCGTACAGCATTGCTTGCGACGCACCCTGTGATTTGGGTTGCGTAATGGCCGACGAGACTTTGTTGAGCTGGTTATCCGCTTGGACGGACGATGTGGTAGACAGGAAACGACTGCAACGCTTTGGTGTTAGTGTTGGACAAGTCCAGTGGCGTTGAAGACAGATCATGGCATGATGCTCGAAACATTAAACATACCTGTGATCTCTACACGACCTGAAGCCATTCCTAGCCAGCGAAGCCAGGCCGGCCGGCCGTTGGCGCAGAGCAGACAGCATCGTGGCCAGTGTTGTAGCGGATAACTCGGTAAAGGTTGAGCAACTGGGTCTTGAAAGTAGAATTTACTTGTAAGTCAAGGCTCAGGTGTCCAACTGTGGGTACCCAGGTATTAGCAAGTGACCAATTGAAGTGCTGTTATTGGGGGTGACGAAATTGAAAGGGAAGGAAGTAAAACTTCCAAGCAGCGGTGTCGGCGCGATCAATTTTAAAGTCATTAGTTCAGTCCTCTGTCCCTGTGCTTGTCCCTGTGATTTTTTGTCCCTGTGATTTTTGTCCCTGCGACTTTGGCGGGCCGACGGTGCTGCTATGCTATTGGATGGATTGGCAGTGCTTGGAGCTACAGGCTCTCGTCCAGCGCAGACTGGTGTCCACCATAAGTAATTGAAAGATTCCAATTGGCTTCAATGCTCACATCGTTAGCGACTCCATGCCGTATCCGGCGCTCTCTGTTGCAAACTCAAGCTGCTCTTCACCACAGTTAAAAAGACCCAAAAGGACCACAGTATCAATACATTTTCTCTGATATTTCTTCTCAAAGCGAACGACGCTACAGGAGCATTTCGAAGCCAACATAATACAGCGCAAACACATTGGGTTGGGTTGTTTCCGTGCTTTCTGACATTCCCTCGCCGACATCGGCCTGCAATGATCTGCAGCAGCTTCGTCCTAGAATCATAACGCCTTTCATTAAATTCTGTGAATCAGTAGCGACCAACGTCAATTTTTTGTTTTAAATATATATATATTCATCTGTGTACATTATTCCAAGTTGGACCTCATTCGTCAGTCGGGAGACCAAGTCTTGTGAATAGGTATCCTGGCATAAAGATCCTAAGTCCAGCTCAGGTATTTTTTTTCTTTTCTTCTTCATCCTGCCTCTCAGGCCTCTTGGTCAGAATTTTGTCAATCACCCCAAGCTCCAGGGCTTCATCCACGCTCAGATACTTGTCTCTTTCCATCATATCGTTAACCTCTTCTAGCGAATATTTATCAACCCCCTTAGCTTTATTCAAATGGTAGCGCATGATCTTGTTAGACTGCTCGCGGATTTTCTGTATTTGATTTGCGTAAATGAGAATATCAGATGCCTGGCCTCTTGTTCCGCCTAGTGGCTGATGAATCATGATAGAGCTATGCGGCAATGCAAATCGGCTTCCTTCCTCTCCGCCCACGAGAAGAATAGCTGCCATCGAGGCTGCACCGCCGACACAGACGGTTGATACAGGAGATTTTATATATGTCATTGTATCGTAAATTGCCATTCCTACGGCATGTATGAGCTTCCGCTAATGAGGGAGCTTTGAACAAACGTACCTGACGTGACCGACCCGCCGGGTGAGTTTATGTACATCGTGATGGGTTTATCGGGGGTTTCAGATTCGAGCCATAGGAGCTGCGCGACAATGGATGCGGACATGTAGTCGTTGATTTCGCCATTTAAACAGATGATTCGCTCCTGTGACTGTCAGCGAAGTCCCTTGGTCATGTCAAGCTTTGTCCCGTTGAGAATATTACCTGTAGAAGCTTTGAGAATATGTCCCCTACTCTTGGTTAGCATCTGGTATGTTGTAGTCTCGGTCGATAGCTGGTTATGACTACAAACATGTTTTTCTTCCTGCCGCCTGCAACAATTAGCTCCATATTTGACGACCAACCTTTGGACGCTTGCTTACCGACGTCTCTTCTATGTACGGCATTGGGATGTAGTCCATAGTTGGGTCAGATCCAGACCTGCTAGAGAACCCGAAAAATCGTCCATGCTGGTGCGACAGCTTTGCGAGCCTGCTTAAGGCCGGCAAAGCGCGCGATCGCAATAACATTGTGATGGTTGGATGAGGGTGGCCTACGATGTTGATGCTAAGCTCAGCGCCGAGACTAATCCGTATCAGTGGAAGGGGACAGCGGGGTGAAAGCTCCGGCAGCTCTCCACCTAAGAATCCCTGGACGTCGAGGGTCCGAGAGTGAATTGCAGATGGAGCATCTTGCGAGGCTCAACCAGAGGTAACTTCTTTCCCTACTCTTCGTCGCTTTACCATGCAGTAAACTGGCCGACAAAGCTGCATTATGATAACGAGGTTATCCTTCCGTCCGGAATCGTCGGCATCTGCTGGACTTAGCTGCCAATGCCGAAGATGGATTTCCTACCCAAAGGAGGCACTCACCAAAGACAGCCTTCATAGGAAAGTTGAAACTGGTCTCAATGATGGCTACGATGGAGCCAACCTACGTGTGGACATGAATTCGAAGTCCATGTTAACTGCAGCGGGCGATTTGCCCATGTCACCTCTATTCAATCCAGACTGGATGATGGCGCGGAGACGACTGCGAAAAGATGCACCAAGCAAACCCATGGGCAGGTTCAGGAGGAAATTGGCAAACAACCCCTACGGTATGTCATCATATATAAAAGTCGTCTAGGGGGGATAATTCTGATATATTGTAGCCCAAGCACTTGCAACTCCGATCCGCCGATGCGCAAACACAACTACGTCATTACCGCGATTCTTCCTCCAAGATTTTGAGCTCGTGAAGCATCCATCAGACACTTCGGTGTGGTGGGCACCGGGTCCACTGGCATTTGAGAACCTTGAAAAGCGCAATAAGGCTCATGTCTCGGATATGGTTGATAGTGCAGATACGCATATCCAAGCATCATCTAACCGCGAAGGATCTTCGAGCTCGGCATCCTCGGTTCTAGCAGATAAGCCGTTACGAACTAGAAGCCCAATTACAACCTACGCCTTGTCCCGAAAATCCGTCATAGATAAAATAGGGGATTCTAACAGAAAACACGCGGCCATCCTGTTAGCCGTCCGCACTGGCATGGCGGTTGCCCCTGATACCCGAAATGCCGTATGGCGTCAAGACATGGGCCATGTTCTTCTCCAAATGATGCGTCGTCATGCAACTGACGCTTTGCTTTCCAGCTCAAACCCTGAAGGGCAAGATTCGACAGCACTTATTCAAGCCTGTCAAGACTGGGGCGGCGTGAAGAATGTAGACCTTCGAGGATGTGTGCTTTGGCTGCCACCTGAAGATGACACATCGCCCCAATATGCAACGTTAGATCTTGAGGGCTCAAGATACGGGGGAAAGACCACTGTTCATAATTTGCATTGGCTTCTTGGTGAATCAGAAGTCCAAAGACTAAGGAGTATGTCCGAACTGTTTAGTCAAAACGAGATTCTAGTCCTGCGGCAGTGGAAGAGCAGGCCAATTATGAATTTGCATCTATTACTCTGGCGACTGAAGGGTTACTTAGCACAATCGGTGGCCTTATAACACTAGATGAGGCAAAGCCGATGATGAAAATATGAGTGTAAAATATCTGTCACCATAATTACCCGCTGCAGTACGCAGCAAAAAGGCAAGGCCTACCATCTCCTTCAGGACTTACTATTAAAGCTGAATCAATTCCAACCATGCCGGATGCACAACAATACTCCGTACGCTGATCGCGTCTAGGCATGTGGCGTGGATCAATCGGTTCGGAGGTTGCACTACGATCCACCGCGGGCCCGCCACCGTTCGCGGAACTTTGGCGACCGCATTTGTTCGCCGGCGCGTCTCCGGGTCGCAGCTGGCTGGGCATGTGAAATACCAACCTCATACAAAAAGAATTATTAGGGTCGACCGCAGCTTTATATCTGTAACGTGAGGGTGTGTGATAAAGCAACAATGAGCTAGCCGCTCTTGACTTGAATCATGGAGTAGTCTGGACTTTGTTGGTGACACATGCTTTTTTGGTCATAGTCGGATGACTCCTTGAGGTGGAGGAGGGTGTGAGGTATATTACTCTTATATTGCTCCTGCACGGGGTAAGCAGGTGCCACTTCGCACCGATAGCTTCTTCGTCACAAGCACCGGCAAAACGCATATCTGCCTGTGAAACACTCTAAGCGAAGACAATATAAGGGGCTGGTGACGACGACGACTTGGATGAATGAGGCCACAGAACTTCGCCCATCAAACGGCCCTTGAGTGGATTTGTGTGAATCCTTTGGCATCCTCTACTCGGATCTAACATCCGCCCGATCTTTCCTGCGTGGACATATTTTGCGAAAGTTGACGCAGGAAATCGCTTTCGAAACAACAAAGCATACGCATACACAGTCGGGACAATGCAGCGAAATGAGGTAGAAGTCGTACAGGATGAGGACTGGCAATGTCCGGGTAGAAGCAGCGGGCTGGTCACACCGATTTTTCTCATCCATGATGGTGGCGGCACCACCTTTGCATATCACTGTCTCGAACCGCTGAACCGTCTAATTCATGGCATACGCAACCCGCACTTCCGCAGCGGCAAGCGATTCGAAGGCGGTTTAGCTGAAATGGGTGACCTCTACACCCGCTGGATCAGGGAAACAGTCGCTTCACCAACTTTCCCTAGGAGAAACGGCAAGGACGGCCGGATCGACATACTCGTCGGCGGCTGGAGTCTGGGCGGTATGCTTAGTCTCGAAGTTGCCAGGTGCCTGGCTGATGATCGGAACATCAATGTGTGCGGCATTCTCATGATTGACAGTGTCTACCCCTGTGCAGCCAAACAACTCGCCAACTCACAAACAATATCGGAACCTCCAGAGGAGGGCTTGACCAAGAATCAGATCCTTGCTCAGCGATGCATGACCCAAGCCAGACGCATGGTCGGCGAGTGGCAGGTCCCGGTGTGGAATGGGCCTTTTGCAGGTAAACGGCCAAGAGCAGTCCTCCTCCGAGCTACAGGCTACGTGCCGACCGAGGGAAACACGGTTCCTGGGCTGGATAAACACCGTAAAGATAAGATGCTTGGGTGGGGAGAATATGACGCAAATATGTTCGATGCTGTGTTTGATGTTGAGGGGCATCACTTTGACCTTTTTGCATACTCCAGAGTCGAAGAAACAACAGCGGTTGTAGCGCGTGCATTGGAGAAACTAGACTCGGTGGTTGAGAAATCGACTATGAAGGGAGATTGCAGAGGTATTAAGTCGTTTTGGAGTCCAATTATGACATAACCGTTGCCATGGCTTGGTTTCCGAATTTGCTTTGTAATGAGAATCATAGAGCGCGCATCATGTAACGCACCTGCTGGTCAGTTTGTTGGATTGTTAACGGGATATTGCTGGCTGGTCAAGATTATGTAATAGTGATATAGAAGTTCTTCAACAGGGTCTCTAATGAGGTCAATTATCTACGTGTAAACATTTACGTGTGACATTCATTTCGGAGCCGTCGCAACAAGAGCGGAGCTTTTTAGTGTCTATGTGCGTACTTCTGCCGTGCGCACCGCGTCTTTTTCCCGTAGTGCCCATCTGGCAGTTACGTGAAGATTTTTCTCCTTCTCTTTATTATCCCTATCAGTATCAATCTAGCATGATGCTACCGTGCTGCATGCTCTCCTCCAGCAATTGCCTCTGACGAATGGATGCCATAAAAATTGATCAACCTTGCCTAGGACCCAGTGGAAAGTCTCCAGTAAATGACGTCGGCCGTGGAGATTGAGTCTCATCAACATCCACTCCAAGTACCCACCAGCGTCATTTTACGACAGACGGTACTTGCGTAAAGATACCGGCACATTACTCGAGGTCTGAAAGGACGAAGTATCTAGGAGCAAGTGCTGGAGCTAGCCTGGTCCATGTCTGTGACTGGTCTCCCGAGCAGATCAGGTACAAACGAGCGGGAAAGTGCTACATCGGGGGAAAGGTTTCAACAATCGACGAAGAAAAAAGCCCGCAGAACGTGGGCCGAGTGCTTTGGCTTATTGACGGTGATGAAGCAGTGACCTCTCGTTCGACTGGACGCTATGAACCACGCCGCCAATGCGCATCAAAAAATATCGTGACCAAAGTACCTGTAACAATTGTAAGAGACCCGCATTGTCCATGTCATGTCTCCATTCATATCTATTTGCATCTGTCGGTGGATAACTATCGGTCACGGAAGTCCCGCTTGAGGCTTTTGCGCCTCTAGTCCCTCGTCCCTCGATGCCGGAACCGCTGCCCCTCCAAAAATTTAGGAAGCAGCCCCGCGATACAAAGGCATTGCCCCTCCATCACTTTTCTTCTGGACTTCAGTCTATTGTCCTTCTTCTCTCCAACCTCTCTCATCCACATTGTAAACACTGGTCTGTTTATCTCAGTATCTCAAGATGGAATACGACACCAAAACTCGTGCGGATTGGCCCTTTCCTGCATTGTTCCCAACCTAAACTGACTCTGAAACGCAGCCAAGTCGGTCACCAGCGACCCCAGCTCGTTTGCCCATGACTCCGTGCGAAACCGCTGGCCGGTTATTTTGGTAAGAAGCAGCGCTCTTATGACGCTTAAAATAGGTAGAAGCTGTGTTCTGACATTTTGAATTGGACAGACTGGCGCCATTGACGACGTCCACCGCACTGTCGGTCAAACCGACGACGCCGAAAAGCAGGCCGAGGGCAAGAAGATCATCGAACAGCTCGGCAATCTCAAATATGAGGTTCTGCACGACCGAACTCTCACGTACGTGCCGCACTCGGTTGTAAACGTCGCAGCTGAATCATCGAGCTAACAAACGATTCAGCCCCATCGTTGACGATGGCTACCCAGAGGAGATTGCCCGCTACAACAAGGAGATCGAAGACCTTGGCAACCCTTCGTGGTTGAACGTTCCCTGGCTCTTCTCCGAATGCTACATGTACAGGTATGAAGCAACCCTGGTGTGAAAATACGCACCCACATGGCTTCAAACTAAATTTTTCTCGACGGATAGACGCATTAGCACCTTCTTCAGTCTCACGAAACACTGGAAGGATTATGACATCTTCGCCCGCCAGAAGATGGACACATTCCGCACTTCACGCAACGCTGTTGTTGAGTTGGCCGCCCGCTACAAGGAATTTGTCACTCAGATCCGTGCCAACAAGGACGCCACTCACGATGAGGAGGCTGAAAAGATTCTCTTCGCCGAGATGTTCGAGATCTGCCTCTGGGGAAATGCCACGGACCTGTCTCTTCTGACAAACCTCACCTACGAGGACATTCAGAAGCTTCAGGGCAGCAAGGCCCGCAAGGCTGCTGAGAAGAACATTCTGATCAATGACCTGCCTGCTGCCTACGAGACTCTGAAGAAGGCTCGCGACGAGGGTAAGAAGGAGCGTCGGGTTGATTTTATTCTTGACAACGCCGGTTTCGAGCTCTACGTGGATCTCATCCTGGCTGGCTTCCTCCTTACTTCTGGCCTGGCCACCCAAGTCGTCCTCCGCCCCAAGTCCATTCCCTGGTTCGTCTCTGACGTCCTGCCCAGTGATTTTGGCCTGACTCTCAACGCCTTATCTCAGCCCAAGGCTTTCTTCGAGACTCAGTCCGACGACGAGAAGCTACAGAACAAGGTCCCTACCCCTCTCTCCGAAAAGGAGAACGAAGAGCTCCTCTTTGTCTTCCAGGAATGGGCCAATCTCCATACCGAGGGTCAGCTGATTATGCGCCCTAACCGCTACTGGACTGCTGGTGGTAGCTTCTGGCGTCTGCCCCACGAGGCACCCGAGCTGCACCAGGATTTGAAGGGTGCAGAACTCACCATCTGGAAGGGTGATCTCAACTACCGCAAGCTTACCGGTGATGCTCATTGGGACACCACCACTCCTTGGACGACTGCCCTTGGCCCTATGGGCCCAGGATCTGGTGTTAACGTTCTTTCCCTGCGAACCTGCAAGGCCGATGTTGTTGTCGGCTTGCCCCCCGGTAAAGATGAGGAGTTGAAGAAAACCGAGGGCGGCGGCGGCGATACCGGCGCAAGACGGTGGGCTTTCCACGGCAAGTGGGCAGTCGTTTGTCTTTCCAAGGGATCATAGACCCATATACATATACCCAAATTATATGAGAGACCTTTTTTGTTTGGAATTTCCTTTGTTTTAACGATAGACTAGAGAAGAACGAACCAAAGATTAGGATAGACTAAATACCAAGAACCAATCTACACTATGTTGAAGCGTTCACATCGAAAAGTTTTTCTGCACGTCCCATGCTCTATTCCCATTCTCTTTCTAATAAACCTGAATCTACATAACAGTGGACTCTTGTAATGTAAAAAGTAAAATAGAAAAGGGTCTTACGGAACGCTAACCTTGACCCTTGGCCCATAAGAAGGTGGCTCTGAATACGAAGGCGGGTCGCCGTAAGTTGGCGGCATGCTTGCAGAAGTTGATGTCCCATACGCTGGAGGTCCCTCATCCGTAGAGCTGGTTGGTTTCTCGCTGGTCGTAAATGTAGTAGGAGAAGAGTATATCTGGGTGCCCTGTGAACTCGTACCGGTTGCATCGGCACTAGACTCGTAGGAGAGGGTGTGACTGGGGTAGCCGAAACTTGGGGATTGTCCTGTGGTGGTCGAAAGAGTTATAGTCGGGACAGTCAGACTCGAAGTTGGGGCTCCTCCAGTGTTGGAAGACGATATATCAGGCAGTGTGGACTGGGCAGTGGTGCTGCTTGGGACAGCAGTGAAGTTGCTGTACGAGCCTGTTGAGATGGTGAGATAGATGCTTGACTGCGCAGTCGTAGAGGATTGTCCGCTGATGGGGGGGGAGCTGCCTGGCCCGGAGGGCGTGGGGAGGCTACAAATGTCCTCCTTTGTTGTAGTCGAAATGGTGGACGCCTGTGTTGTAGGCTGGGATGTTTGCGACTCAGTAGTGAAGGGTAGCTGAGACGAAGCTGTAGATACTGGAGGCGGTGGTGGGGAGGAGGAGTAGCCGGGATTTGTAGTTGGGGTACCTGACGGAGGGAGGGAGGAGTCTGTTGCCGAGGAGGTAAGACTCTCCGACGTCTTGGAATAGACGGTAGAGTCTGAGCTCGAATCGCGACACCCGTATACGTCAGTGCAGGTTAGAGACGTCGTGACATACGTCTCACTGCGAGATATGGCGACGGTGGTAGTGGTACTACGCGAGAAATCAACCGTGGAAGTTGCAGAGGTTGAAGAAGAGTCAGTGAGCTCTGTGCTGGACGTTGGGACAGTGCTGGAGCAGGCATTGACGGTAGAGTAGCACGACGCAGCGCAGGCCGTCACCGTCTCGGTGACCGTAACCGTACTCTCTGTTGCGATAACGAGAGCAGTCCTGTGTGTAGGTTAGCATTATGTCCGGGTACTAGGGAGGAAAGACATGAGAGACAGACCACCAGACGCTTAGGGCGAGAAAGCTCGCGGGTTTGATACCGACCAGCATAGTGATGATGGTGAAAGAGGGAAGGTAATAAGAACAGGCGAATATATCAAAGAGACTTGGTCGCGTCTTGCTGTTCCCCCCGGAGAAAACACCTCGACCTCCTCCTCCTCTTTATACTTGGAATGCCCGCGGTCCCCCAGTCACTATAATTCTGTTATCGTGCCGGATACACCAGTCTATCTTTAGGAGTTCGTATATGTGATTACCTTCCTGTAGGTTCCCGCTCATTTCGGCCCGGACGAAAGATTTGATCCCGGTCTCGTAGCTTGAATGCGGTCAATGCGGCCATTTGCGTGTTAGCTCATGTCCTACCCGAGCGCCAATGAGTTGCACGGTGAGTTAGCTATGTTGTGCATACTATTGACAACATCCGAATGTGGTTGCGGTGATTTGTACGATGGGCTCCCCGATCCGGGCTCGAGATATGTAGCTAGCCGGAGGATTTGGGGGGGGGAGGATGGAAAGGATTGCAGTGGGTATCGAATGATGAGGTCACTGGTAGACAGACTGTGACTATTCATTCGTTGCAGGCTATCTTACTATTCGTGTTAGGCAAGATGACATGATTTACGCATGGCAAGCAAGCTGAAGCTGGGCGAGTTCGGAAATTATTCAGGAACACGGGTTGAAACTTTCGGTAGTAGATATACGAGCCGTGCGACCGCGCAGCGTGGCTGGAGAGACACCAAATGCCGGCAATGCTGAATGGGAAGGAACACCAACTACTATGTACGACGGATATCATGCACGAAATGAGCAACATAGAAGGGAGTGGATGGGATGTTGCATTCATCTCATTCGAGCACGTCTTCCCGATGCTCTTAGTCTAGCGAGAGGCTCGGATGCTACCCGACTGCAGACGCGAGGAACACTGTCTTTGTTGTGCTTGATCCCCGAAACGGAGATGCGAAATTTCCTGCTCAGTCATTACATAGATGCCTTGAGAACTTTGAAGGCGTCGTCGCGCCCGCCCTGGAATCGAGCTTCCGCGGTCTTCCAGTTGATCACCTTCCAGATGTTTTCGATATAGGCGGCTTTGCCATTCAGGTACTAGTGATGGAAAAGAAATTAGCGTGATGCAAACATTACCACTTCGCAACTCGGATTTGTAAAATTCCTACCTGCAAGTAATAGGCATGTTCCCACATGTCGACCCCAAAGATGGGCACCTCGCCTCCTACAACAGGATCCTGGTCCTTGGTGGTGATAATCCTCAAAGCATTGCCTTCCTTGACCAACCAGCCCCATCCGCTGCCCTGTAGACCCAAAAGGGCCTTGGTAAACGCAGCCTTGAAGTCCTCAAAGCTCCCCCATGTCTTGTTGATGGTGGCGGTCAGAGTGGCCGCAGACTGCGGGTTAGCTTCAGTCGAGTTGGCCGGGGTCAGGTTCTCCCAGAAAAGAGAGTGGTTGATATGGCCGCCGCCGTTGAACTTGATGGCGCTCTGGAGGGCGATCTGGCCGGCAATGTCGCCGGTCGACGTGGCATTTGCGTAAGTTTTGAGAGCGTTGTTCAGGTTAGTCACGTAGGTTTGGTGATGCTTGCTGTGGTGAAGCTCCATAATTTGCGCCGAGATGCTGGGCTCCAGTGCCTACGAGAGCCAACAAAGACAGACAGGGTCAGCGAGAAAACAATCTGAAATGGTGGTACCTTGATGGATAGATTGGATGGATGGCTGCGGGATCAATGACGGGTGCGTACATTATAGGCATAGGGCAGCTTGGGCAAGCTGTAGGTGGTTGCGGACATGGTGCGGTTATTGGGCGCAAGGCAGCTGATGTCTCGGATGGAAGAGAGTGTGCAAACAGCAGTTTGGGCAAAGACGATGGAGGAGAAGAACAGCTTCATTGAACAGAAGGTCCAAGAGGACGAGACCAGACGAAACGAGGACGGAGGAGGGGTAGCTATGTCGGTACCACGTACGGGGAGAGGGGAAGAAACACCTTGATGATAACGTTATGGCCGGCCCATGATGACGCCGATTTGCTGCATCCAATCCCGGTGGGCCATTTGCACTTCCTGCATCAATTTCATCAAATAGCCTCCGATGATTGGTGTGTCGTTGGCACGTCGGGGCCAGGTCGGAAGACGCCAAGATGGTGTGGTGAGGTGAGAATATAATCTGTACAGTACAATCAACACAGTATGCTGGCTGATGCTTCAGTGCTGCATGCGCAGAGCTTACTTTCACAGTCACCCACCGGATCAGAGTACAGAGTACAGACAGAGTACTCCATACGTAGCACGAAGTACATACATGCACTTGGCGCCATCCGGAGCATTTCCGCGCAAACTTGCTCAGAGGGATTACCACAAGGGGAAGATACGCTACGGGAAGTGAACTTGTGATTGGCCGAAAAGCACACCTCAGCCAAGTCCCACTTTGACCTTGCGCACCTGGATGGGCTGGGCTGGGCTAAGCTAGACTCATCTCTGTCTATGCAAATATGCATACTACGTGATTGTGTGAGCGCGATTGAGCACGTCTCATAATGGTGCGCAGACGGCATTCGGATACGTCCGCAATGATCATCTTTTATTTGAGAAGCGCCGTCCCAAGGTTTGCGAAGGCTTGCTGAAACTGAAGTGCAGGGCCAGTCAGTCCATCGCCCAGTTACACTTACACACGTACACTACCTGCACTTACTCCGTACAATTACACGCACAGAAATATGTGCGGTACTGAAACCACCCACCGACCTCGAGGAGGAGCGCTGGCCGCCCTCAGCGCTCCGAGAAGCAACCACCACCTATGCAGCCACAGTAACTCTCTGCAGGGAGATCTTTCGTTCCACACGCCTGGCGAGCCTGGAAGTACTGAAGCCACCCATGCCAGATTTACTCCGACAGGGCAGCATACCCTAAGTGACATGGACAGGCTCCGCGTAGTTATCCAGTACGTATTGCGTCGTTCTTCAAAAGCCGTGTAAGAAGTTGTTCCTGCTGACAGTGAGCAGTTCAATAGGAGACATGACAAAGGCCGCCCAAGAATGCGGCCTCTTCCACCAATTTACCCTTCCCGCCGCAAGTATTTCAAACAGCTACTTCGAACTGCCGCTGGATTCACCGCTCTCACTCGAAGTTGGACACACTGGCATAATAGGAAGACGGGTATCGATATCATCGGGGAAAGAGTCTGGGCCTGAAGTGCTACTTGCCGAAGGAATCGTGGGGTTTAATTTTGTAGAGCAGCGTTCGTCTCTATAATGTGGATATTGATCGGCTATCACAGCTTGTGTCGATCACGCTGTGGGGTATGAACACCATCATGTTGAATGGTGATACTTACGACCATGATATTTGTTTCGGCATTTACGTCTTGTCCATCGCGTCCGGTGTCTTCTCGTTATTTCGTGTCAATGAATAGCGCAAATAGCTGTGGTCAAGAGGGCGGCGTGTGTGTCATTCTTAGTGGCTAGAGTCATTTTGTAGTGACAATCCAAAGTAGGAAGGTTTCATGCTGCCGCGTTAGTTCTGCGGCTCGGCAAGGCAGTATGAGGTCGACACCTCGATGGTATTATCTCTGTTGTCTTCGCCGAGGATACGTATGACAGACTGAAGCTGTGTGTTTGTAGGAAGCACAGGGCTTCTGATTTGATGTCAAAAGGTTCTTGCAAGAAGCAATAGGTAAAAAAAAGTATTCAATTCAATTAAATCTATCTAAGAAAGAAGACAAGAGGAAGAGGAATGCCCGTGACCGCGCCGTATAAAGGACGCGCTCTAGGGTGGCCACGTGACCCTGACGAGGGATTCCAACAGTAACCTTCGAGCGAGTCCACCCCGTCTCCAACATTGCAATATCGGTCACTGACGCACCAGGTTCGATCATAAAAGACTGCTCCACAAAGTTTCTCGAATTCTCCCCGAGAAGCGGCCTCGCGCACATCTTCCCGATCTCTAGAGGCACTGTCTGGCGCCATGAGATCTGGAGGACCTTTCGGCGAGGGGCTCAGAAAAGACTCGCGGAAGTGGTGCATCTCGAAATGGTGATGGTGATGGTGGTACTGTATAATGAACCAGGCAAACTGCAGTAATGAACAGGTGTGCGTGCATATGAGAGAGAGAGTGCGGTTGCACATTGTCAGAGATTACTGCTTGTGAGGGCATTCAGAAGCCACGTGATGTCGTGAGTCTAGTGACGCACCTCAGCCTATGGGAGGAGTATAGCATGCAGCTAGCAAACTCTTCGCTGCAGGGTAACAGCGAAGCATAAGTAGGGAAGGAGGAGACCAGATTATTAGATAGCTAGAGATTAAGACTATTCATAATATAGTGCTATCTTGTTACTAAGAAGCTACAAATACTTCAGAAGTCTTATTTATTACTTTGCTTTACTAGTTTCTTAAGTTATAATAATTTTAATCTCTTTACTCTTAGGGTAGTAAACTATTAAATAAGACACTTATTAAAATAGCTAACATAAACGCATTAATTAAGCAAGTACTTAGTAGTAATAGCGTAGTAATAAGTAACTATTTATAGGATACTCCTTCCCCCTAACTAATAAGCTAAACTCTTTAGGAAAGAAATAAAAATACACTAAATAAAGCTATTAAATTAATAGCTAAGAAGCTATAAATAATTAAGAAGCGCTATAAGCTTATAGAACTTTAAAGAAGTATCTAAGAAAAAGAGATAAGCCTATAGTAAATAAGGCTACTAAAGAAAAGGGTATTACCCTTATTTAGCACTAAGAGTATAGTGTTTTAGCTATAATATAGTATTATAAAGGCATAGCTTAAGACCCCTATATATAAGGGTAATACCTATAAGAGCCTATAGAACTTCCTTTTTAACCTAAATATAGCCTTTATTATAAATTACTATAACTTTCTTAATAATACTACTAAGGTTATATATATTAATAGCTACCTTACTAATAATATAAAGCAATAATAGCTATATTATACTATTATTAATAAGCTAGTCTTATATTAAGATTATACCTAGGATAGCTTTATAATATAGCTAAAGAAAGGAATAATTAATAAAGAATTATATTACTTAAAAGTAACTAAGATATTAATAAGGCTAAGGCAAAGAAAGAGTTAATTCTTTTAAGAGTATAAAAAAATCTAAGGAAAAGCAAAAGTAAAACTCCCTAAGAAAATTAAAGAAAGTATCTTAATTTATATATTTATTAATAACTTAAATAATACTATAAGGAAATAAATACTTAGCTAAGAGTTCCTAAAGAGTTAAAACTATTTAATAAGTTAAGGCAAGAAAGCAAAAGTTACTATAAACTTACTTAGCTAAGCTAAGGATAAAACCCCTAAAAGAAATTGCTTAAGCTTACTATTTCTAGTAAATAAGAGACTAAATAATAGCAAAGAAGTAATATTTATCTCTAACACTTACTTAGCCTAGCTAAATAAGGTAACTTACTATAAATACCAAAAGACTAGCTATATCTCCCCTAAGTGTATAAAACCTAATTATAATACCTATAGTAATAACTATTACACTATTACTATATATAGTAGAAGCAGTAACTATACTACTATAGATATAAATAAAATACTTATTATAGTATTTTATTAATAAGGGCTTAGGTTTACTATAAATAACACTAGAGACTTATGCATAAGAATAAAGGTGAAATTATAGCAAGGATATAGCTAAGTAGCTATGCTAGTGTTATTTAACCTAAGTATAATTAATACTATTATTAACCCTAAACTATTAAGTAATATAAATTAAAGTAATATATAAAAGGACTCTATATAACTAAAAGGCATAGTAAATACACTACTAAAGCACTATAGGATCCTTAACTATGTTATTAAAATCAAAGATAGTATTAGTTATATATAAATATATTAACTTAGTTACTATATAGTAAAGACTAAAGAGAACCTACTTTTAGGACTTAACTATACTACTACTTATAAATTAATAATAATATTATAAGAGTTTAAATATTAAAGACACTTTATTATAGTATTAAGACTCTTATTAGCCTAAGGTAAGCAATAAGTTTGCTATAAAGCAAAGAAGTTAGCTATTATATTAATTTTATAAGGAGAATTTTAACTTAATTAAGCAATAATACTAGATAAAAATAAAAAGAGTAATAAGGAAGCTATAAGGGAGTTACCTAAGGCTTATACTAAATATTAGGATATTTTCTTAAGAGAAGCCGCTATAGTGCTACCCCCTCTTAGTAAATAAATATATATAATTAAATTAAAGGAAAGCTAAATACCCCTATAGGGACTTATCTATAACCTTGCTAAAAAAGAGCTATAAGTACTCTATAAATACCTAGCTAGCGCTACTAAGCAAGGATAAATAAGAAGATTAATAAGCCTAGCTAGTGCCTTAATTCTTTTTATGCTAAAGAAAGGAGGCTAGCTATACTTATATATAGATTATTAAGGCCTTAATAAGGTTATAAGAAAGGATAAGGCACCCTTACCTTTAGTAACTAAAATTCTTAATAGGTTAAAGGGCATAAAAGTATATACTAAGATTAACCTTAAAGATATATATTATTAGCTATATATTAGCGAGGGCAATAAGTAAAAAACTACCTTCTAATACTAATATAGCTACTTTAAATATTTTATAATACTATTTAGGCTAGTTAATACTCTAGTTACCTTCTAAGAATATATTAATAATGCCCTAGGGGACCTAATTAACACTATCTATATTATATACCTAGATAATATATTAATATATAGCAGTGACCCTGTAGAACATAAGTAGTATATATAATAAGTCCTTAAGAAGCTAAGATAAGCTAAATTATATATAAATATTAATAAGTGTGAGTTTTCTATAACTAGAGTAGGATTCCTAGGATTTATTATAATAAATAAGGGAATTAAAATAAAACCTAAGTATATCTAAGTTATTATAGACTAGCTATTACCTAATAGTGTGTTAGAGATTTAGTTCTTTTTAGGATTTATAGGCTTTTACTAAAGATTTATTAAAGGGTATAGTAAAATAACTATCCTACTAATAAACTTACTAAAAGGAGATATAATAAAAAGTATTATACTACTAAGTAGTATAATAGTAGCCTTTAAAGAGCTAAAGCAATGCTTCTAGGAAGCACTTATCTTAACGCACTTTAACCTAAATACACTATTAAGAATAGAAACTAACGCATTAGGGTTTATAATTAGCGTAATCTTAGTGTAGTTATAGCTAGATTACTAGCATTTAATTACCTATATATTAAAGAAGTTATCTCCTACGGAAATTCGCTATATAATCCCTAATATAAAGCTATTAGCTATTTAAGAGGCATTTAGAACATAAAGACATTACCTTGCTTATTTCACACACTTAATCTGTATTATTATAGATTATTTAAACTATAAGTACCTAGTATTTAAACTAAAGCTAATAAGTAAGTAAGTTACTGCTTTAAATAAGCTATGCTTATTTAATTTTATTATTAAGTATAGACTAGGTATTACTAATTTAGCTAATAGTTTATCTAAGTAGTTAGACTATTTTAATAAAGAGGCAGTAGTGTAGGCAAGGGCCTTATAGTTACTAACCTTTCTAAAGAAGTTTATAAATAGTAAGTAATAAGGTAGTAGTTATACCGTAGGGTATAATAAGGCTACCTTATTTAATTAAGTAAAGAGTAAGCAGTAAGGTAGTAGTTATACTATAGGGTATAACAAGGCTACCTTATTTAATTAAGTAAAGAGTAAGAAGCAAGGTAATGCTTATACTATAGGGTGTAATAAGGCTACCTTACCTAATTAAGTAGTTAGTATATAGTAGGTTAGTAGTAATATTATTAAATACATTACACTAATTTCTAAGACATTACTTACTTTTAATAAGTTAAAGTTATAGTAAAGCCCCTAGCTAGCAAAGTTAGGACTAGCTTTAATGCAGCTAGCTAGCTAGAGTACTATAGCAAGGCTCCTAGCTATTAAGAGAGCCTTTATAGCAGGCTCCCTAGCGAATATATTAGATAAAGGCAGCTATTTATTAGCACCTTTTATTTTTAAGTTATTATTAAAGATATAATAAAGGGATACCTTTATAGTTTAATAAAGAAAGTAGCTTATAAGTAGCTCTAGGGTTATAACCTAAGGGTATAAGCCCTAGGAAATTAATAAAAAAGGACTCCTCCTATATAAGGAATATATTTATGTTCTAGGAGGCCTTAGGAAGGAAATAATACTATTAGTTTATAATAACTTAGTAGCAAGATATTATAGAGTTAGCAAGACATTATAATAACTTACCTCTTAGTATTACTAGCTAAGCATAAAGAAGTATATTAAGGACTATGTTTATATATACTTAAACTACTAAGTTTTAAAGCTAAGGTTATATTATTTATATAATAAACTAGTAGTATTACTAGTGCTAGATCACCCTTTTTAAGAGCTATCTATAGACTTTATTACTAAGCTGCCCCTTATTAGTATATATAGAAATAAGATCTATAATTTAATCCTTATAATTATAAATAGATTCTCTAAGTATACTATTTATAAGCTAGTGTTAAAGCAAATAACTAGTAATAGTTTAGCTATAATCTTCTTAAACTAAGTGTTTAAGGACTATAGAATGCCTAAGGGTATTATAACTAATTAAGGCACTACTTTTATAAGTAGTTTTTAGAGAACCTTTTATTACCTTATTACTACTAAGCAATAACTTAGCATTACTTTTTATCTATAAATAAATAGCTAAACTAAGTAAATAAACTAGATCTTAGAGCACTACCTTAGAGCTTTTAGTAGTATAAAGTAAACTAACTAGCTAAATAGATTACTATTAGCTTAGTATACCTATAATATAAGCTCTTATATAGCTTATAGCTATGCCCTAGTAGAGGCACTATAAGGTTATATACTATAAGGCTTAATACACACTATTAAGCCCTTTAATATTATTAATAAATAAGTGGAGAATTAAGCACTAAAGCTCTAGACTAAATATATAGTAATTAAGTAACTACTTAGTAATATATAAGCTAAGTACACTAAGTACTATAACTAAAAAAGAACTATATAGAAGTTTAAAGAGGGAGACTATATATTATTATCTATAAAGAATATTAATATATAGTAACCTAGTAAAAAGCTAGCACTAAAGTATCTTAGACCTTATAAGATTATTAAAGCTATAGGCTACTATAATATAGTATATTAGTTATAAATACCTAGTAACTCCTGGATATATAATATATTTTATATCTTAAGTCTAGAGCCTTTCTATAGGGATATTAGCTAAGTAATCGCTATAAGTAAGCAATAAAATAGCGCCTTAGAATTAAAAACTAAGTATTAAGTTAAATATATAATTACTTATAAGTATAATAAAAAGCGCTACTAATACCTAGTTAAGTGGGAAGGCTATAGCACTACTAAGAATTTATAGCTATTATACTAAGATTTTATAACTAAAGACCTTACTAATACCTATAATTAATAAGTTTATAGCTAAATAGCTATAATAATGCTAAGACTATACTATATAAGTACACTATTACTTAGGATCTTATACTTAGCTAGTATAAATAAATTTAATTTAACTCTAAGGCTATTAAAACCCTTACCTTATTATTAAGGTAAAATAACTAAATTATTACTACCTTACTATTACTTAACTACTTTTCTTAACTAATAGTATTCTTTATATTTAATTAATATAAAAGCTCTTTAAGGTTAGTAAAAAGGCCTAAGGGGGCTATATATATAAAAAGAAGCTCTTAATATTTAGAAAACTAGCTATAAGTTAGCTATAAGTTTACTCCTAAGAAATAAGGGGAAATTACTTATAAGTTAGCTATTTTTATATATAAAGTATAAATAGTTTATAATTTCTAAGGAGGTATAAGTATAAGTAATATTATATAGCTATAAGATTATAGTGTATTTACTAAAAGCTACCTTATAAGTAGCTATAACCTTAGCCTAAGTATATTAAGTATAACCCTCTTTATTCTTATTTTTCTCCTTAGCTAAGCTATAAACTAGCTCCTTATAAGCTTTAATAAAGCTATTAAATTTATAATAGTGCTTTTTTTCTTTAGTTTTAATACTATCCCTCTTAGCTATAAGAGCCTTATAAGCATAATAAGTATATTAATTAAGCTAGTAGTAAGTTAGTAGTAAGATTATAATAATATAAAGTATATAAAAGTACTAGAATATAGGGTTTATTATTCTTAAAATAGTAAGTATATTTAGTAGTGTTTATTAATAAAGGTTAGTAAAGAATAAGTAATAACTTAGTAGCTTACTTATAACCTAATATTAAGAGGTAAGTAATAGGTTTTAGTAAGCCTTTTTTTATATACTTTAGATTAGGCTTTAAGCTATTATTAGCTAAGATAAGCTTAAACTTTTAATTAGTAAACCTATATATATAATATTAATAAATTAAATACTTTTAATTAATAAAGAGTTAGTAATAAATAAAGCCTAAAGAAGTAATATACTAATAAGTAAGTAGTATATTCCTTTACTAAGGTAATAGGTTAATTACCTTTCCCTTTAGGGATAGTTTTATAAGCTTTAGGTATAATAACTAATAATAAGTTAACTTTATATATACTATATAATACACTAAAATAAGTACTTACTAAAGTAAATTAAAATTATAAAGCATTAATATCTATAGGTAAAGAAGAGTAAGTTAGTATATATATATAGCTATATTACTACTTATTTATAAGTAATAAGTAGCTATATTTTACTTATAAAAAAAGAATAATAATAAGGGAGAAAAAAAAAAAAAAGGGGAAAAAGTAAGGGGGAGTGCTTACTTATATAGTTAAGTGTATAAGCTAATAGCTATTAAGGTATAAAGTCACTAGCTAATTTAGCTATTTACCCTAAAACTCACGAACAAAAAATGCTACTTACTATAACCTAGCTATTACCTAGTTATAACTAAGCATAGTCGCGAGGTAAAAGGGGTAACTCTATTAGAGATTACTGCTTATAAGGGCATTTAGAAGCCACGTGATATCGTGAGTCTAGTGACGCACCTTAGCCTATAGGAGGAGTATAGCATATAGCTAGCAAACTCTTTACTGCGGGGTAATAGCGAAGCATAAGTAAGGAAGGAGGAGACTAGATTATTAGATAGCCAGAGATTAAGACTGTTCACAATACAGTGCTACCTTGTTGCTAAGAAGCTACAAATACTTCAGAAGTCTTGTCTATCACTCTGCTTTACCAGTTTCCCAAGTCGTGACACACATGGTGTTGTGCAATTACGGTATCGATACCAATTGCGGTCAAAATGCAATATATTCAATAAGTCTGTCTGTCTAGGAGGGAGAAAACAAGTCAAGATATGAAGCCTAACAGCGTCGTATAAATAGGGTGACCGAAAGGTGACCACGTGACTGACTCCATGCTCCTTGGTGTGCTTGGCGGCAGGATTCCAACAGAGAGAGAGATGAAAAATCAATCGCGTCAATCTAGGCAGTGACTGTTTAACAGTGCAAAGTAACGACAGGAGGAGTGGAGGGGGGGCTTGGATGGTGTAAGTCTAGCTCAATGGAGACAAATGAAGGCTGCACGAGTTCCTTGCAGCGAGGCGCAGTCTCCGTGGGTCTTCTGCAGCAAGATGTCTCAACTCACACCCACTAGAGTAACAATCACATGCTCGTCTGAACAATTTGTACGACGCGGAGATACGTACAGGCATTTGTTCTGATACGTCACGATCGAATTTTGAAGTTTATAGTCGATTTCTGAAACAAGTACGTAAACTTATCGTAGTTGCCCTTTTTCTATAAATGCGCAATCCTAAGTTAAGATATTTCTTCGCTTTCTTTCCAGCGGGAATCCAACAGCCTGCCTGAATATTACGCTTAACGCTTCATGAGTTTATACAAAGAAGCTACTGTAAGGTTCTGGCGCGCGCAGCGCGTAGGCCTTATAAATAGGTGTAAGGTGCAGTGCAAGCAGTCGCTTGCATTGACGGATCTTTTTGGTCTATTGGGGTAACAAGCACACCTTCTTGTTATCTTACAGCTACGGAAGAGCGGAGAGTTATTTCAAGACCTCAACTCCCTTGCCTTCACGGTCGTACAGTGGCTGTTAAATCCAGTGTGATAAGGGCAGTTCAACATGACGTACTTCTACGGGGAATTAATAGTGAAGCTGTTCTAGAAGAGAATAGGGATGTTATTAGGCACTAACGGAAGATATGGAATGAAACTGACAATGAGAAGAGATTTTCATCTCGGCAACGGCCAGAAACAACGCTCCAAAATATACCTGAAGTGGTAATAAATATGCTCTTTTCGGCGATATAGAGCGCTTGGTAATAAGCGTTTGACCCTTTAAGCGTTACATAAGATTATCTTTTGTTGCGCTATTCTGTAAACGTGGTTAACGAGCGGCTCAGCAGCTCTTCATATAGTAGAGAAATTTGAGATTAGAGCTAAGAGAACTAAATATATCGGCGCATACTAATGTAAGCCCGCATTTCCCTATTTCAAGTAGCAATATTCTATCCGCTAAGTATAAAAATACTTCTTCAAGACCTGGATTAGTAAAGGGGAGGGGGGTTTGTGAGGGGGCGACTACACTAACAATATTTACTAGAGAAATAATTCACTATAGAGAAAGGCAGAATCCGTGCCATAGTTTTAGTATCGCGGTTGTGGACAAGTCCGGGTACTCATCTCCTCAAAGGACAGCAAGTTGTTTCAACCACCCATCAACAAGGTGAGCCTGGTCTTGTGCTTTCTACTCTACTCTTTGCTACCCAACCCAGCCTTGGACCGCACTAGATAATATTTGGAGTGGCAGAAGCATAACTATGCTATTGATGTCAATTATTGGGAGAAGGGTATCGTTTTCATATATCTTGATCGTTTGTTGTATGCTGCAAGGTCTTTTCACACCTAGGTAGTTTGGAATGGCAGAATTCTGTCATGTTCAATCACATGACAGCAGCACTATAGAATAGTCAGTAGAACCTACAATTTCTCAAGCATTTCCGCTTGCTTCACTTTAGAAGCTTCCGTTGCGAACATCATGAAATCGACTAGACATCAGCACCACACCTCTGTTACTAACGCTTGAGAGTAAGCTACATCATTGTCGATGGAATAGTGTTGGAATATCACCGCCAAGCACACAACAAGAGCACGGATATCGTCACGTGGTCACCCTTCGGCCACCCTATTTATACGGATATCGTAGGCATCATAGCTTGACTTGTTTTTCCTTCTTAGATAACCTACTTGACTTATTGAATATATTCTATTTTGAAGCAGTTGATCTAGATCACCTGTTGCACACCCTGTGCAACCCACAAATAGGTACCATTCTGTAAGACTCGGCATTTTTTGGATGCCGGCTTCAGCAACTTTTGGGCCGTGGTTCTGGTACAGTCTATCTTTGGGCTGTACTATAGTTTGAAAAACTGGCATATATAGTACAACAGATCTAACTAATCGCTCTCCCAAAATATAGATTGGTATGATTGTGTAACTGTGGTATGTCAGAGGTCGCCCATATCACAATTTTAGCATCAACCATGCTCGTATAGTTGAGGACTGATGCTTTCCACTGAAATATATCCAATTTATGTAATATAGTCCCATATCTAGTGCGAAAGGTATCGAGCTGGAACTTTCGCCGCAGGGTTTTTGACTTGCGTCTCCCATTTGCTTCCGGGTATGGTATTGCCGTGGCCATTTCCCAACTCAAGCGCTCTTTGTAATGCCTTACTTGAAGACAAGGAAGAAAAAACACCTCGTGTTTATTCACGAGCAGACAGACAGAATTTCCATCGCAAAGAACAGGGTAAACCGGCTTCTGTCTGTAAATCTTATTCCACCACCTTTGAAGCCCGTGGCCTTCCGCAGTTAAAGAGATGCTCGCATCACCGAACATATCGCACTTCCCCCACCGCAAATCGCCACGATACGAGAACCGCTTGACCGCCAAGTCCCCAGACCAAGCAATCTCCCATTCACAACATGATACGTGCCGACAAGAGGATATCTCCTCAACTCCCCCGTGGCCTCCAAAACCATGTCATAGAGCCGCGGCACAATTCGCCTCTGAACCACATAAGACGTGGGCTGGACTTTAGTGGACAATTTAAGATGCTTGAGCGTCTCTATCCACCGTGATTGGTCAATGTCGTCGCCGAATAAAATACCAGCACCTTTACCTCCGCGAATGGGTTTGAGAATATATGCATTCTTGACGTCTGGTTGGCTCAGGGAGGCTTGTAGGAGCGTGTCTAGTTCCTGCGAACCAGGAAGATACGTGTCTACGATACCTCTTTCCAAGATGGAAGATTGTTGAGGTGTGAGTACGGAGCGAGCGACGAGGCGGGGAAGCTCTTGCTTGACGATGCCGAGCATTCGCTTGTCGTGGACGAGCAGAATGGTACGTAGGTCGTTGAAGCAGCGAAGGCTGACCTCGCGGAGCAGCTCAGGGGACAAGGCAGCTATTTCCCGCTGGTGCAGCTCAAGGCCGACCTGGAAAACCCGCTCGAGGACTTCCCCATCGTGCGTAACTACTTCTCTCTTGAATAGCGCACCTGGAGCAACGGTGGGCTTGGTGGCGGCAACAAGGGAGCCACTGGCTCCATCCGTTCCCGTGCCGGTGCAATCAGCCTGATCAGCGATGCAGTATAGCTGATAGCCTGTTTTGCTCTCAGAGTGCGGCACCAGACGCAGCTCTTCCGGTTTGATAATTCTCGGCTTGATGCCCAGTCGACGCTCTACCGCATCAATGAACATGTGGATGTCAATCCCGTCCTCCTGTTCCTTCAATAGATGCAATGGCTGGTCATGGCGAAACAACTCGAAAAGCCCGTTCATAATCTAATTTGACTATTTCGTTAGCCGCATGAAAACACATCCCGAGCAACTAGTCCTCCATAGCTTCATGCCGGTCGAGCCGAGTGCAGATCTTTTGCTTGTTCTAGCCGAGCTAGCTACCAAAAGGGGATGAGACGTCTCATTCAGCTCACCTCTTTGCCGCTTGTGGCACTGACAAGTCGTCTAGCCTCACCGCCCATTTCATCAATGGCCTTGTCCAGTGCTAGCTGGCCGTAAACTTCGTGCATGTAGCCATTGAAGGAAAACCTTGCATTGATTTCGGTAGTGCTGAAATTTTCCTGCAGCGGCGCGCCGTCTTGTCCGTGCTGTAGATCCTCGACGAGGAAGTCTGGCCGCCACGAACCGAGCCGCTTTGCAAAGCTGGGAATATTGCCGCATGCCGTTTGTGCATCAAGCCACTACACTTGGTCAGGGAAGTGATTCTGAATCTCGGCTTTAGGGTCGGGTTGGGAAATCAAAACCCGAGAGATATCTGCTTACCTTTAAATGCTCTTCTTCCTCTGGCTCCAATGGCATTCTTATGGGCAATCGAGCATCGCTGTCACTCCACCACCGCTGGACGATATCCGTTATAGCGGCCGTGAGTGCTTCATGGATATCCTCCATACGTTGCAAATGATGCTTGCCGACGAGGACGGGACGAGGGCATATAGCACTATAAGAACCGTCGTGCCAGAGATGGGCCGCGCATTTGCTGAGCAGATACCTCTCCTGTTTGTCGTGCTCTTCCTTATAATGGGAGTTCTTGTCTTGAGACGCCACCACTACTTGGAAGCCAGGGTGGCTCTGTCGAATATGGATCTGCTGCATCACTTGAGCAGTGGCCATGCTAAAGTATCTTCCGTTATGATATACTTGGGAGTAATTGTGGCTCGGGAAAATTTCAAAGAAGAAACTAGTGATCTGCCAGACTTGTATGTGAAGACCAGCCAAGAGAGCAGAATACAACACAGAACATGAACCGAGGGACAAACTAATTAAAACGGGAAAGTTGCGATAACGCTAGCTTATGTATACACAAACGTGTCAGTGTCCCCGTAGACTCCGCCGAGTACTCCGTACGGAGTACATTATTACCAAATCGTTCATTGGCAGATGGTGGACGAGCTGCTGTACATATAAGCGCTGGTAATGTGATCACATTCAACAGTGCAATTGACGAGCTAGTTCTAGCCCCTACTTATGTATATGCAATGCCGCATGTACTGAGACCTGCATGCATGCCAACTTTCAGCTGAGGACAGAATATTCCGCTTTTCCCGACTGTTTTATATCCATGGACTAGTTACTCCGTGCCGTTCACGGACATGATTTTTACTCAGGGAAACGTGCTCGGTGGTAGATTAAGTCTATAAATTCTCCGCGAAAAAATGTAGTCTCCTCAGAAGGCCATCTTACCTTAATCAATGGGATAGACCCAACCCAATTTTCAATATGGGCTCAATCGTCCGTTCTTACCCTTGCGTCTGGCCCGCAACCGCATATTTTATGAAGGCCCAAAATAACTTTCGGCCATGTCAACATTTGTTCCGAGCCTCGTTGGATACTGCAAGAACCTTTGTCACTCACGCGGTAGGACCTGTAGTTGTTCCTGGGATGCGCGCAGACAGCCTCGAAGTCGCAAAGCAGCTCCCTCACCTTGCTAAAGTAAACGCAAGGCTGAAACAAAATGGCATCCTCAGAGTTAGTCTGTGTTTTCCGGACAATGAAAGCCTGTACCTCCAAGAACTCGTCCGTGGGCTTCATCATCATTACGGCCACTGCCTTCCTATACGTCACAGTGCCAGCCGGGGATGGCTCTGGGACGTTCGACCAAACCCAAAGTCCTTCCAAACCCCCGAGCACCAAGCCCGCTCGGAAACCATGGAGTCCTTCCCTTGGCATACCGATTGTAGCTACGAACAGCAAACACCACGATACTTTGCGCTGCAAGTCATCCAAAATGATCGTTTTGGTGGAGGGACCCTCTCTGTCATGAATGTCGAGCGTCTTGTCGGCGCGTTACCCCAATCGGCGAGAGATGCCCTTTCGCAGCCGGAATTCGAAATCAGCATACCGCCCGAGTTTATCAAAGACCCGAGCCGAAAGTCAATAGTCGGCAGTGTGCTCAGTGCCGTGAAGGGCGAGAGGGTTCAGAGAGGGACTAATGATGCGGTCCGGTTCAGGTTTAGGGACGATATTCTCACCCCCCTGACTGCTAGGGCGGCCGCAGGTCTGGCAGAGCTTAGGCAGGCGCTGCATCTTGCTGCCACCCCTCAAAGTGACGCATCAAATTTAATTTTGCATCTGTCTTCGACACAAGACATGCCGACAGGTACGGTCCTGATAGTGGACAACACACGGTGGCTGCATGCCCGGAATGAGATTGCAGACCCGGGTCGTCATCTCCGCAGGATACGATGGGATGCTGTGGAGTTTTAGGGGACATCATAGCTCGATCATGTTCTATACTAGACCGTAGCCCCAAGAATTCATTGTTAAACGTTCCATCGTTGGAGGAAATATTGCGGTCTCGGGCAACCGGTTTGCCCTTGCCTTCCTCTACATATGACTTCTTATGAGTCGCTCCACTTAATCCGCCCGTATGCTCTACCCATAGGGCTCGATGCTGAAATAGGCAATGCAACCGTTAGCGGCCTTTTTCAGCTCCATGGCCCGCCCCCACTGTACCCGTAGTCGTCGTATTCGGCTCTTCATGCCAAGACCAGACGGGGGTCGCGGAAACCCATCCTGCCATGGACACGTTAGATGCCAATAAACCCTCTTCCTAGAACATGTGCGCGCTTTTGCCTCCTTTCATTTTTATTTTCTCTGCACCGAAGATCATGGTGGCATTCGCTACTGAACGCAAGGACTTCAATTTCTCCCTTGTCCCATTGCTTACCGCAGACCACTCATTTCCTCCACTAGCTCTGGCTCGGCAAAGGAGTAGTAAGGACAGGCCAGCTTGCGCTAATCTTTTTTTGCTTTTCCCCTCTACGGAAGAACTAAATACAATATGTACTCGCAGCCGGGCTTTTCGCTAGCGGAAGTATTGGCGGTCGCAAAAATCCATCCCATTTACAATTCCCATGTGCAGTATCCCCCCGATGCTGGTACTATAGAAATCGCAAGAACACAAGTTGTTGGCAAGACAGCAGATGTCGCGTCCTTGGAAGCGCAGCCTCTTCTTTTCAAAAAAGATCTGTATGCAGTTTCCAGCCCAAACTCCCCGGCGCTTCCCCCTTTCCCTTTCATTTTGCTGGAATAAAGTCTCAACCCCATTGCATCCCTCAATTGCTGACTGGATGCCAGGTACGGGACTATACAGCGCCTTATCGACGACTTGAGCCCTGAGAACAAGTTCCGTCGCAGCATCTACACCAGCGTAACCGGTGGAGGAGGCGGCTCCAAAGCACTCTTTTTCGCCACCGATGTTCATGAAAATCGTAGACAGAGGGTTGAGTTCGGACGTCTTCTCAATGCTGTCGGCATTATTAAAGAAACAGACTGTGTTGTGACGGTTCATACGTCTGGCGGACTGTACCGGTGAGTCAGACTTGAACGTTGCTGTGATGGCAAGACGCGCATTGTTGACGCAGGAAATTGATGAGCAGAGCATTAGATTTGACTTTGGAACTACTAGAAAATGCTGGCGCTACAGCTCTCGCTGCTGGACATAACCTCAAAGAAGAGGAAGTCATCCGTTTAGCGCGCGTCCACCATGCCAATGTACTCAGCGGAGATTCAAGCCAGATAGTCCAGCTCGTCCACTACATGTCGACCATGAAGCGGGAAGAAAGGGATGAGCTTTTCATAAATAAGATTATCTACACCTCGGAAACCATGACCCCCGGACAGCGCAGCTATATCTACTCGGTTCTGGGTCTGGTGCAGATCTGCTCTTTTCTTGGAAGTGCCGAAGCCGGACCGTATGCCGCATCAAGTCCTCATCTCGTTGAAGGGGGCTCTCAATCAACAAACCAAGACTTCATTTTTGATACAAGACAAGTCTTGATCGAAATTCTCCCTTATGAGGCGGCAAACAGGACAGGGTTTCTTCCAACGCCCCTGCCGCAAGGAGAGAAGGGAGTCATCGCTCAGACCTCTCTTTGTCGACTACGGAACCCAGTTATAAGATATATTACTGGGGATGTTGGCTCCGTGCACAATCTACATGAGTGTGCTCGGGAGCATGTATCTGACCAAGACTGGCCTCATCTGCGCATTCTTCGTCTTCGAGGTCGGGACGCCCGCTTCAGTTTTGAATGGGATGGTGAATACGTCGAGTTCCCCCAAATCACCTCTCTCATGACTGATGCTCAGTATTGCGTCCTTCAGTGGCAGGTGATATTGGACAAGGCAAATTCCGCCCCGAATTCTACCATTGAGGTCCCCGTGCTGAGTTCTGTGGGGAAGACGAGCGCAGAGAAAATTGAAAGTCTCGAGAAAGACGTCAAACGATTGTTGCATGTGGATGAGACGAACGAAGAGCGGTTCCGCCTCTTGTTCGTAGAAGACTTGAGTGGCTTCATACGCAGCGAAACGGGCAGGAAGGTAATTAGATTCGTTGACAGAT
Source organism: Conoideocrella luteorostrata (assembly GCA_032433595.1). Classification (NCBI taxonomy): domain Eukaryota; kingdom Fungi; phylum Ascomycota; class Sordariomycetes; order Hypocreales; family Clavicipitaceae; genus Conoideocrella; species Conoideocrella luteorostrata. The sequence goes on from JASWJB010000105.1 coordinate 91,280, forward strand.
TCAACCAGTAGCGAACGATGTGCATTATTGCACGCTCATTGATAGTTCCCCTCTTCACCTCCCCAACAAAGAGATATGAAATCTATCCGATTCGTCAAGACTCTAGAAGCTGGTCACGTAGATTCGAGGTCCATGGCTGAGTATGAGAATACGAGCGTCTGCGAGCCATATTAAGGAATCCACCGTAGCAGGGAAATAGTTTCAATAGTTGCAATCAGTTCCGTGATGTTATTAAAGGTTAGGGTAATTCAACACAGCTTCATAGGATCTAATTATTTAGTTAAGCATAACTTTCTCTCGTCTGCATAGCCTTAGCGTAACCAGCGATTAAATCTGCGTGGATTTTAAGTATAGCATAACCGTAGCTAACAGTTCCGGTGAAGTTTAAATCTAGCCTATAGGAGTATATTTCCTAGTTGGGTAGTCTAGCCCACTTGTCCCACCCAGCGCAATAGTTTAGTTCTAGGCATAAATAGCACTACTCGGGCTTAGTGCAAAAGGTTATACTTAGATACTAAGCTTATTGCCGTAGCCAGGAATAATCCCTGCTTTTCTTCTATTAATCAAGGAAAGCCTACCGTGAATATATTCTGTCACAACGTGAGCAGCTGCGGAAGTGGGCATCGTGATATCGTGGAATTATCCTTGCTTTTTAGCTACCTGAGGAATTCGTCCGCTAATAGATAATAGATAGCTACTAATTTTAGGTATTTTTCAGACCACAAGTCCTATAATACGATGTTGCGTTGCAACGGCGGATAATTTCGGCGGATAATTTCTGCGGAATCCTCCGTTGACCGGCAGGATTTTCCTGATAGAGTTTAATTTTAGGTGTAAGTACAGAACGATCAAAAGAGAGGTGAACCCAACTATCCCTGTCACAATGTGAGCAGCTATGGATTTCTGAATGTGTGGAATTGTCCTTGTATTCTATCTAATATGACGAGGAATTAGACCTCTTCTTATAGATGACTACAATCTATGAATTCCGTCATCGGACCCGGAAGGTTGTCTCACGATATCTCCACTGGGTCAGAATCCGTAACCGGCTCACTGTGATCCGTAACACATTTGTAACATGCTCTTCTTGACAATCCCGCTACGATTAAATTAAACAGAAAACGTGGTTGGCTATAAGGAGCGTGCCCCGGCACATTTACTCATTTTCGTTACCTCGCTACTTGGAAGAAGCGTGCAAATGCAACAATTCCGCTACTGTAGGAAGCACAGGGGCTTTTAATTTAACGTCAAAAGGTTCTTGCACGAAGCAATAGATAAAGCAAAGTATTTAATTTAATTAGTCTATCTCTCTAAGAAGAAGAATTTAAGTCAGGGTTAAAGGCTCGATATTGCCTTATAAATAGAGGAAGATTATATAGGACCCCTCCTAGAGTAAATAGCACCTCTTTTTGTGGCTTAGGTGGCTTAGACACTTAATAAATAGCTATTTTGTCGACCCAAAAGGCACACCCAAACACTCACGTACACTGGGGTCTGACACACACCCAGTAACGCTCCGTACACTTCGTGAAAAACTACCTCCGAAAGGCTTGCTGCAGTCCGTAGTGACCTTTCTCTTGCCGAGATCAAATGGTCTTGCAGGTTAATTGCCCCTTATGGAACAACTGCGCACTTTAATTAAATAAAATAACAAATAAAATGAATAAGTGTGGTACAAAGGCCAAGTAAACTTCGGGGGGGGGGACTTCTGTTAATTCTTGATGATGTCTGCTACTTGGAGGGCATAATCCCGCTACTTATAACTATTCCATTTGATCTTGACTAAATTGGTCAGATCCATTTCTCACGTGAGCCCAACCTTGTCACTAGAGACGATCTTTTCTGCCCACACACTATATACAATATAGAATTTAAATATTTTAAAATAGTATTTATATTATACTTAATACTAGCTTAATAAAACCCTAATAAAAATATAGTATTAAATTAAATTCCTTTAGAAAGGCTTTCCAGGGATACTTTTTATAATATAATATGTATAATATTTTATACCTTATAGTATACTACTTTATATAATTAATAATAGCTTAAAAATTATATAATTTATAATAAAAAGCTACTTAGTATTATTTTGTATTTTTATATATAATTAATAAAGCTATATAATCTATTTTAGCTCGGCAAATGGGCTGGACCTGTGGGACGACGCTTTCTCAATGCTGTATTCTGCTTATACTCAGTACTGATGGTCTTGACCCGTCACCACTGTTCTCAAAGGCGATCCAGCAAGCGCTCGCAATGTCAGTTGGTGCGGTTTTCGCCCTGCCCGAGCTGCATGAAGCCATCCTCTACCACACAGACTTGCAGACGATCCTCGTCTCAGCACAGCGTGTGAGCAAAGCATGGCGCGCTCTCATCACCGCATCATCAACTCTGCAGCAGAAGCTGTTTTTCCGGCCAATGCCCGGCGATGCGCATCCTAGAGCAGCGATGGCCACCAGCTCTTGGCCAGTAAGATCGCTCCTGTAGCCGCTTTGTTTCTGATTTGTACGAAAGGGTAATCTGGGAGAGCGAAAACGATTCAAAGCTTGGCCAGACCACCCCCGCTGAGAAGAGTTGCCTGTCGCTTGGGACACTGCGTTGCGAAACTTCAGAGACCTGGGTACACGTCGCCGCTGCTACCAACTTAAATACTTGTCGGTAAATTTTGCTAGCTTATTTCCAACGTCGAAAAATCATAGGAAATTCCACAGGTAATGTGCCCGAAGCGGTCAAAAAGGTATTTCGAAAACCGTTATTGACAGAGCAAATGTTAAAAGGGTGCACACTTGCAGCACATCAACCCAGGAGCTAGTTTAGCAAGAGGGAAACTTCGGCTTTGAACAGTATGGCGATGTAATTGCTGTTAGTGGGCAGATATCAACCAGCCATAGCTGACCTAATAACCTGAATATAACCCAGGTAGCTCAACTGAGGGTTTTCCGTAGTGGTATTATATTAGTATGATGTTGAAGACGTGATTTGAAACCGAGTGCGCCCGTACGAATCTGTTATACGGGCTCATCCACTGATACATCGCCATGCCTCAACATGAAATCGACATTATTAATGTGGTTCTAGCTAGCAATCTATTTAGCTTTTTGTAGGCATATAGCTGCTAAAAGTACTAGTTTGCTATATGTGGTTTTGATGTCTAGTTATCTAGACTTGAGAATAAATCCTCCCTATGATACATGAGATATCTCTTCCTAATCCCGCACAAGTCAATTCCCTCTTGTCTTAGCACTAATCCTGACAAATCCTGGCATTCTAACCAGACACACCAACGCAGTACGCTTGACCTGTGTGAAGGGTAAATGTGTTAGCGATGGTCAACATATGATAGAGGGCTGGATGTATCTTTCGACGGCAGGTCCTCAAGTTCTCGCGATTGTCTTCTTACCTAGCCAGAAGTTCGTGACACAGTCCTTGGACACAGCAGGGTTCCATGCGAAAAATTGGTCCGCTGAGATGCCATTATCCTTGGCCACCGAGCCGCAACTGTCGCCTTGCTTGACAACGGCCCACTTGTTACAATTGGCCGGCTGGCCGCTATGTGTAGGAGCAGGCGTTGTAGGCTTTGATGTCGTCGTGGGACTAGTAGAAGTACCTGATGATGAGCTAGTAATGCCTTGCCCTTCTCTGTGTGTGCAGTATGCCTGGCCAAGCCAGAAGTTGACTGTGCAATCCTTGCTGACTGCGGGGTTCCATTGCAAGAAGGTGTTTAGGGAAATGCCGGCGTTGTCTGCGACGGACTGGCAAGAATCACCACCGGCGACGACATGCCAGCCGTCACAATCCGCTGGTTGGCCCGAGTGTGTGGCCGCCGGCGGATGAGGTTTGCCATCGGTCGGCGTGGGCTCCTCGGTGGAAGTGGGCGTAGGCATCAAGCCCCATGAGCCACAGTAGCGCTTGCCGACCTCGAAAACACAGGCAGGGTCGGTGACGTTTGTCTTGAGCGAGTTCCAAGCAGCAAAGGTGTCAAAATCGACGCCGTATATGCTTGCTGCAATCTCGCAATTGCTCTTCCAGAAGCCGAATTGTTCAGGTTTGTATTGGTAATCTTCACCCATGAAGTAGAAAACGCAGTCATCACGGACGCCCGACGCTCTAGGAGGCCCAGAAGGCCTGGGTTGAAGTGTCATGGTGGCATTGGGGAGCATGGTGAATGGAACGCCGGTGAAAGTGGCGCTGGGATCAATGGTGAAGGAGACATATCCAGGATGACCAGGATAAGTTTTGATGTCTCCCACCGGCTGGATACAATAGCTTTCCGCAGCAAAAAGATTTGTGCAGTTTGAGTTAATACCTGTGTTGAGGAATAAAAAGTCTGGAAGGGAAATGCCAAACTTGAGAGTCACAAGGTTGCAATAATCGCCAGCCTCGACCTGATACCAGCGGCCACAGAGCCTTTCAGATCCGACAGCTGTGTTTGATGGGATAGGAGCAGCGGTAGTAGGCGTTGATGGAGGAAGGTTCGTCGTCGCGGGTGGCGGCAGCTTTGGTCCAGGAGGCTCGATGCAGAGAGTTGTGCCGTTCATCATTTTGAGGTTGGAACAGACTGGGTTGATGACCGGATTCCAAGCCAGCAGCTGTGGCTCAGTGATGTTGGCAGCCGCAGCTATGGCTGAGCATGTCGTGTTGGCTGCCACGGTGGCAGTCTTGCAAGTGTTTGTAATGCATAGACTACCAGATGTAGGAAAGTCGGAACAATAAGCCCCAAGGTTGTTGTCGGCCAGCATCCAGGCTGTACCGACGCTCTGGGCTTTGGAGATGCTGTAGCAGTCATCACCAGCCTGGATTTGGTATGTGGTGCCACTGCAGGTTGCCTGCGTGGGCTCCGGCTGGGTGGTGAAATAGTCGATAGTAGATGTGGTAGCAGGCTTACCAGTGATGCCACAGCTGGACATCATGGTCTGGTATAGAGACTCGCTGGCCACAACGGGGCCGTCAAAGTAGGGCGAACCAGAACGCATGCGTAGCCTGGCTGCGAGACATGGGTCACAATCCGAGGGCTTCGTGGCGACTTCGGGCAGTTGATTAATATAATTGAAGATGGAAACTGGCAGCTGTTAGCCAAACATTCTCAAATTTGACTATGATCTCTGCAGAGAAGAACTCACCTCCAGGATCACTGAAGAAAGCGGCCAGGGCAGCAACGGGGCCACAGAAAGCATCGTTCTCCTTGAGACACGTGAAGCTATAGATGTATCAACGGGTGGCCGGAATCACGATAGGTGAAGCGGGAAGATCATGCTCGGTAGGAATGACAACATCTTTGCCACAAGCAGATCGAACCGAGCTCTCCCAAGACTCCAGCGCGGCAGCGCAGCCAGCGGTGCAAGCACGGGTCAGGGTGGCAGGAGGGTAGAAAAAATCTTGACGAAGAGCGGGCACGAGACGATCACAAGATACATCGCTCATGAGGGCCGCAGCGCACGCTGAGTCGAGATCATCCGACAGACTATCGTCATAGAGCATCTTGACTGCGGAGACAGAGCTGACGCTCAGGAGAGCCCCGAGCCCAAGAACACAACGCTGAAGTGCCACCATGATGGATGGATGGTGTTTCCTTTCTCACTGGGAATAAAAGAGTGAACAGTGGGTGGATTCAAGCATATCTAAAGAAGGGAGGTAAAAAGAGTGTCTGCCCAGATATAAGAGTAATAGGCGACCCCGGAGAGATATGGACGCTGAGGTACCAAGGAGAATTCAAGTGTAGAAGAACTGCCTATGTCCGATGGGAAATTTAGTAGAATGGAGAGCACCCAATCCGACTTATGGGTATGCTGTGTGCCTGTCCGAGACGCAGCAGCAATATTTTACGAGGGGTCTTGACAGCCTGATTGAAGAGGGTCTTGACAGCCTGATTGAAGAGGGTCTCGACAGTGCGATTTGCCAAGGCCTATTAGTCTAGGCCCTGAGCCTGATTTTAGTATACCAGTCAAGGCTGCCGGAAATTGGCTGCTTCGGCGTCACCGGAAAACAAACACGTAGACCCCGAAAGCAAACATGCAGATTGACCTACCCATAAACGTGTTAGGTACCACACTAGCTAAGACAAGGGGGAAAGTACATTTTGATTTTTTTCTATTGTTAGCCTCGTCGGACACGTATCCAGAAGAGGCCAGCGATGCACGCCTTCTACGGCTATAGTAGCGCATGTGTCACGAAGTGAGCAGCTATGGAAGATCTAAGCAGTGGAATTGTCCTTGTATTCTATCTAATTGACGAGGAATTAGACCTCTTGTTATAGATGAATTCTATCTATGCATTCATAATCATCGAATTGATGAGCAGCTTTGGAATCAGCATTGTCAGCAATGTCAGCATCGTCAGCATCGTCAGCATTGATAGCATTGTCAGCAGCTACTCTTGATAGTATGAGCTACGTGGAGGAAAGATTGCTCTTTTGCAGAGAAGACGTTAGTTAGCTTTTGATTAGTGTATTTATAGTTAACGTACGGAGTAGTTGCCCTTAGAATAAAAAGAAACTATGCCTTCTTTATGAAGCAAAATTAACACTTTGTGATTTTAATTATGCCTTTTTAAGCCTATTATTACTATTACTAACTATTTAAATACTTGATTTATCTAATCAAATGCAGTAAAGCAAGATTGCATAACTAAATGAGAAGCAACCCAACGTCTCACGATACGGAGAACCGACTTTAACCTACGAGCCAGTCTGCGCTTCCACACGTGACCTTCTTTACAAGATAACGGCATCCTGGATACACGAACCAACTGATCAATTGATACCGAATAGTACAACCAGCCATACAGGTTGTTTGGTGTGTTCTTTTCTTCCTGACAAACTACCCTGGGGTGGAGCCTTTCTTGTCCGTGCGGTCACCTGAAATAGCGGGGTGTCGCCCGTGGCTGACCCTCTCGCAGCCCGCTAGCCAGGGTCGTAACAAGTATGCTTAATTGCTAGCTTGATTAAATACTACCCTTCGCGACAGCAAATCCCTCTGCGCCCTGACAATCCTTAGGGCATTATACATCTCATTAATTAAAAGGAATTCAAGCCTATCAATAGTATCATCCACTTGCGATGTGGTGCGTTGCGAATGTGCCGTTGCGAGTGTGCCGTTGTGAGTGTGCCGTTGCGACCGAGCAGCAGGCTGGCGACGAGGAAGAAAACTTAGAAGGTACCTTCCCCCCTGATGTGGCCGGTGGGGTACCTAAGATACTTTTGGTTAGGTCCTACTGCATGTTTGTTTTTCTCCTACGGCATGTTTGCCTGCCCCTACATGAGGCGTCATATGTAGGGATCCGCCTAGAATATCAGCACTTCGTGTGGTCGTAGTGCCGAATATTGGGTTGGCCAAGCCAGGACAGGCACGGGGGCTGAAGAAAAAGTCCAAAAAGGGCAATGGCCGATCGACCTTGGCATCGGACCCTGGTCGGTCTTCCAGGACCCGATTTACCGAATACAGTACGAGCCGCAGACAAACAGAGACCAGCCCTGGCCGAGCCTGGTCTTCGAAGCATGCAAGACAAAGGGATCAGGCTCCGGAATACCACGGCTCTTGTCGAAGATGCTCTCTGAGTCGCTCTGGTCTTGGTCGGCTTTTCTTTAATAAAGCTATCTAGGCCAGCTGACTTTACTTGTCGCCTTTGCATCAGCTCTTTTCCCTTCACCTCTCCACCCCATTCTCTTCGTGGCTTATACTCTTTCAAATATTTCGTTTCCGGGTAGAGCTCCTAAAGATCCCCTAAAAACGCACCATGGGACCATGGTACCGGCTCTCCTGGAGCTTTGTGCATCTTTATACGCTCATTACCCCTTCTCTCGGAGCAGTCATTACAGCAAGACACGGTAGTGTCGATGTCCTTCCCGAACTCCCTGACGCGTGCCGCGCCGTTGTCTCGTAAGTAACATCCAAATACAGTTTTGACAGATCTCCCAAGAGACACGGACTGATTTGCCGTAAAACACTCAGAACCTTTGATTATTCCGCCAAGAATCGTCGTCACAATGATCTGCCAGTCTGCAGTGCTAGCCGCCACCTCGAAGCTCGTGACCGGAATGACATCGTCCCTACTTTGCCCTCAGCCGATGTTTCCCTGATTGGACAGACTGAACTGTCTTCCTTGTTTGGCAGACAGGTTGTCGGCGGTGACGACTATACTTGTGGCCCTGACCGACCTTGCAAAAACAAAGCCTGCTGTCCCAAGAAGACTGGCCAGTGCAACTATGGCGAAGAGTAAGACCTCATTTGATTACCACCCATTAGATGTACTCTTTGTCGCACTGTTCTCAAATGCTCATTTTTCTCATCTGCATCTATATAGAGCCTGTGGCACCTCTGGAATCTCACCCAATGAGGTCTGCTGGTCCAACTGCGACGCCAAGGCAGAGTGTGGTAAGAATGCCAAAGTCCCCGGCCAGAAGTGTCTCCTGAACGTCTGCTGCGGCAAGTGGGGTTTCTGTGGAATGACGAAGTAAGCAAAAATATCAGAACTCTGCCAGGAGGCCTATTTTAACGATTTGAACATAGGGACTTTTGTGACAAAGAAGATCATGGCGCTACTGGTGGCTGTCAATCCAATTGTAATCAGCCAGGCCCCAAGAACAAAGCTTCCGACCAGCTCAATCATGTCATTGGATACTACGAAGCATGGCGACACGACTCGAAGTGCCAAGACATGGTAAGTGCGCTCCCAATGACCATTCGCAAGAATTCGACACCCATCACCTTCATTGGAGACCGATAGTCAGGTCACTGACCATCAAAAGGGCTTGGATGACATCCCCGTCAACTCTCTTACTCATTTGTACTTCTCATTTGCTTTCATCACACCAAACGAGTTCAATATCATCGGTATGGACGGCCTGCCTGATAAGCTGTTTACAGATTTCACCAGTCTCAAAAAGAAAAATCCTGGGCTCAAGACCATCATTGCTGTTGGTGGATGGACGCACAACGACCCAGGCCCTCTGCAAAAAGTCTTCAGTAACATGGTCAGCACGAAGGAGAATCGGTCTCGGTTCATCAAGAACCTGCTCTCCTTCCTCCGAATGAATGCATTTGACGGTGTTGATTTCGACTGGGAGTACCCCGGAGCAGATGATCGTGGGGGTGTGCCGGAGGACGGCGAGAACTTCACCAAGTTTCTCAAAGAGCTTGAGGATGAGAACAAGAAGCAGCCAAACAAGTATATTGTGTCCTTCACCGCCCCGACCAGCTTCTGGTATCTTCGGCACTTTGATCTGAAGGCAATCGACCATGTCAACTTTGTCAACGTCATGTCATACGAGTGAGTCTTTGCCTCTGCGGCAACTGCCGATTATTATGATCGCTCTTAATTGACCACTTGTAGTCTCCACGGAGTTTGGGATCGCGACAACCCCATCGGGTCTCATATCTACGGCCACACGAACTTGACCGAAATGAGTCTGGCGTTTGACCTGTTCTGGCGGAACGACGTTCCTGCCAACAAGCTAAACATGGGCCTTGGTTTCTATGGACGAGCGTTCCAGTTGGCTGACCCCTCATGCAACAAGCCTGGTTGTCTCTTCAAGGGAGGAGCCACCAAGGGTGCTTGCAGTGGCGAGTCGGGCATCTTGAGTTATCGCGAGATCATGGAGATCATCGATCACAATAAAATCAAGCCTGTCCACGACAAGGAGGCTGGAGTCAAGTACATTACGTACGGCACCGACCAGTGGGTGTCGTTCGACGACAAAGACACATTTAAGCAGAAGAAGGATCTGGCCAGCAAGCTTGGCCTGGGAGGTTATCTGATCTGGGCCATCGACCAGGATGATGCTGAGATGTCCGCGCTGTCAGCTGTGCTGGACCCAAAGCCCCTGGGTGACTTCCAATCAATTGATAAGGGGGACGATAACTGGACGGGCACCAATGAAATGTGCTATGTTACGGGCTGTGATCAGGACTGCAAGGCGGGCGAAATTAAATTACGGAGCAGAAGTGTGGCAAGAAGAAGGTCAGCAAGCTTTGCTGTCCATTATCAGGAGCTCCTGACCCCAAGGACTGCCACTGGCGTGGCGGCGAGACCAAGTTCTGCAACGGTTACTGCAAAGACGATGAGGTTATGACACATATGAGCAAGTACGGTGACGGCTATGACTGCTGGGATGGCCAGCTTGCGCACTGCTGCAAGAGCGCTCTGGGAGAGAAGAACATTTGCAAGTGGCGCGGTGTTGGTGAGAAGTGTCACAGTGGCGAACTGCCTTTGACCTTCTCGGGTACCGTCATCGACATCCTGGAAGACGTAGCGAAGATCATTCTCCGGGTCGTCGGCCGCGCGTACCCGCTCACTGCTCTCACTGGCGAGATCCTCCTCAAGGTGCTCGACGAGCTGGACCTCGACACCAAGAAGCTATACTGTTGCCCCCAGGACGAGCTCAAGAAGTGGAAGAACTGCGGCTGGTATGGCAAACCTGGCAACTGCTTCGACGGCCACTGCCCGGATATGAAGACGGTACAGATTACCGACTCGTACTTTGGCGGCAGCGAGACCTGTGGCATCCACTTCGAGCGCGTCCGCACCTTCTGCTGTGAGTCGGATGGCGAACCTCTTTTCCTCCCTGTGCCCCTGAAGAACCTTTTTGAGCACCCACCCGAGGGCGGCGTCGACACCGATTTCACTCTCAAGACCGACAAGTCGTCCGCTAATGGTGACGACGACCCCAACGACGCTGCTTTCCAGTTTGTCGTCCTCGTTTCTCCCGAGGAGCTTCAGATCTCTCTTGACAAGCGCGATGGGTCTCACTGGGATGTCTTTGGCTGTAAAGACTCTGTCTCCGAGGGTGAGCACACCGTCAAGATGGTCTGCAATGACTTCACGGCAGACAGCAATTGCCACAAGATTGGTCTTGGTCATGGCGTTCCCGGCACCATCCTTCAAATGCCTAATGGTTGTGGCCCAGGCAAGTATGCTGTCGCCAAGAGCATGACGCCTGCTCCAGGTAAAGATCACAGCAAGCTCTTGCCGCGACATCTTAGCCACCTTGCCGGCCTTGAGCCTGTCGTTTACAAGTTGACATTTGACTACGACTTTTCTCGTGTGCCCCGCGACCTGGGCGATACTCAAATGCGGATAGACTACAGCAACCAAGATGATTACTGGAAGAATATTGTTGCCGGGTCAGTCAGCAGGAAGAGAGACCTCATTGCCAAGCGCACGCTCGCGGATGTCGGCGGTAATCCCGTGCGATGGCTCGAGGAAGAGTTCAGAGATGACTTCCACCTCAACAAGATTGACAAGCGCGACCTGCACGAGCGTTGGTTTGGCAAGAGCATTCTCGAGTGGCTCGCAGCGCTTGTCAAGCCCGAAATCAAGCGCGAGTTCGCGCACAAGTATGAGGACACGGTCACGGCCAAGCTCCTGGACGAGACGTGGGACTGCAAAAATGGCAACGTCGGATACAAAGGTCATCTTATCGCCCAAGCTCTACTCAATGTCAAAGTAGAATCAAGCTTCGGCTTCACACTTATTGTCAACAAATTGACCTTGCCCCTTGACCTGAGCCAGAGTTATCTCACCTTCTACAACAAGGGCGAGGTTACTGGTGTCGTCACACTCGAGGCTGTCGCTAGGGTTAGTTACGGGAAAAAGAAAGTCATTGCTGATATCCCCTTCCCGGGCGCATCCTTCAAGATTCCAGGTATCGCCACCATCGGGCCCCAGCTCGTCATTGAAGGCGGTATTGACGCCCGTCTGTCCATGGCTGGCATTGTTGAGACCAAGCTACAAATTGCCAAATGGAACGTAAGTGGCCTGTCAAATTCTCCCTTCTTTAAACCCCTTCTCTCATGTTTTGGTTATGTGTACTGACATGTCGACCTCTTTTGTTTGCTTCATTTTAGGTCCGCCAGGTTGTACCAGATAACAGCCAATACAAGCCCGAGCTCATTGACAACAGTCATACCGATCTCGACCGCACTGGCGACTTTGAAGGCATAAAAAAACCGGAGTTTTACGCCGGAGTCAAAGTCTCGGGAGATGTTGAAGTCAAGCTCTCAGCCGCGGCCGAGTTCGGCATTCGGTTCGTGGAGAGGTGGAAGGTTGAGCCGGCTGGGGCTGCTATCGTAGGAGAGGCCACTGTCACGGCCGGACTGACAGCAGGCATTTCGACCACCGGCACTTGCCCCTTGACCTATGAGCTCGACGTCGGTGCCCGTCTTTTTGCCAGAGTGACAGCCCCTGACCCGTTCGGGATTGGATGGTCCGGCGCCGAGGTTACCATTACCGAAGGGAAAAAGAACATCTTCAAGAAGGGAACATGCCCTGACCTTGGCCCAGTCCCGACCAGGAGAGCTCTCGGTATGATCGAGGGCGGCAACATCGATGACAACGACTCGGCATTGTCGACCGCGTACGGCGGTCATCTCTTGCCTGCGCTTTGGGACAGCTCGGCCCTTGCCAGTACAGACAAGGTGCATCTATCGTCACTCTCAAAGAGAGGAGGGGTCTACGGCCCTTGCCAGTACAGACAAGGTGCATCTATCGTCACTCTCAAAGAGAGGAGGGGTCTACGGCCCAGCCCTGAGCATTCCTGTGGGCAATCTATTCTGTCCTCCCCCGACCAACGGCGAGGATGCAGAAGATGGACCCATTAGTTGCGCCGCCAGCTCGGGCTCTGATGACAACGCGAGTCGTCGGAAGAGATCTACGAGTTTGGAGCAGCACTTGCGTGGCGATGTTAGCGCTGATCGACGTCGCCATGTATCAAGTCATTCTGAGGTTCATCAACATCATCGTACAAACGACACTGATACTGATGTGCTCATAGATGAGGCTGACGATACCCAGGTCCATCTTTTCGAGAGAAATTATGATTACAAGCAAATTTTTGCTTGCTCGGAGACAGCGAAATTTAGATATCCCAGTGACAGTTCAATTCCGAACGCGAATATCTACGGCTATCACGAGCCCAATAACTGCAACAGCTTTCGTTGGGGCAATCCACTCCCTAGTCGCGTTGCTGGCATCGAGTACAACTCGGAACACATCCTGGAGGCCCAGATGATCAAAGATTTCTTCCTCTATATCAACCGGGAACATGGTGCCGCCTTCTCTAACCCAATTCAAGGAAAAACTGGCAACGTCGAATTCTGCACTTATGTGGATGAGCTGTTCGATGTCACAGCTGTAGCTAACATCGATTCGGCCAGGGGCAACAACGCCAACCTCAAGCCAATTGAACACATCGTTGCACAGTTCCCCACTGATACCTGGCATCAGAATGAATACGTCTCTCTACAGGCGACGATTAACTCACCCATAAAGAATAATGCCTGGGCTGACAACCGGGTTGTCAATACCAACAGTTGGCTCCGACCCAAAAACCGTGAAAGTATCTTCACCGCACCGGGCGCGAGGAAGGCATTCAAGAAGATGCGAGATGCGATCGGTTCTCGGTACTACCACAATGACCTTGAGGTATACACAATCCTCCGCGCCCAAAAGAAGAGAGTCGGCGATATTCTCGACCTGCTCGACAGAACGGTGCTGCCTGCGAACCCCCGCCCTGGACGCAACGCCTGGCAGCCCATGGGCCTGAGGGACCAGTGGGACAGCTTCATGAGGTACCGGTTCATTACCATGCAGGCGAGAACGATGGAGCCCATCAACAACTTCTTCAATAAAATGAGGGACTTTTGGACGCCAGATACAAAGAAGGCCGAGTATGCGCCGGCGCAGGGAGATACTCCAGCCCAGGCGGAGCGCAAGAGAGACACGCTGCAGCTGATTGAGGACATTGAGACCATGGAAGTGATCATAAACCGCTTAGCTCCTTGGACATTTCCATTTTAAGTAGCTAGGATTGGCTGGTGGAATCGGATGATTTTAGTGCAAGTCCGGACGAGAGCTACCGGAACTTGCCAGATTCAGTATAGACATTCTCCTCATATCTTGCTGATGTGCTCCGTACTTAATCCGCTCCGATGCAAGGTACTCCGTATATTAAGGTATCCTACTCCGTACTCCGTACCTAAAATCAAGTGGGGTCTGAAAGCCTGACTCCCCCGCCGTTTGTCTCAGCCCTTCTGTCTCTCTCCACCAGCACCAAGGTCCAGACCATCATGCCGTTCCGCGTGGTCGACCCAGATTATGAGAAACAGGCTTTAGCGGAGATCCAAAAAAGTCTCCCGTCCGAGAATGTTCTCGAGCTTATCATATACGAGGTCTCGCTGCCTTTGCTCCTTGACTCCGCAGAAGAACAATTACCATGTCATGAGCCCGTCGAGGAAACCACAGCCATCAGTGCTCACGTGTCCGCACGTATTCACGCCTTTTACAAGCAGCTGGCCGCCTGGTATGCCGAGCCTGCCAACGCAGAAGCTCCAGGAGGCATCAGCATAGGTATTCTTGTCATGCCGCAGGATTTTGACGAAAAACCATACTGCGGCCACCGGAAGTACCATTCGCGCCGGCTACAGCTGCACGACCCTGCGACGCTGCCAGACCTATCCTTCGTGTCCAGCCTGACTGTCGAATCGAGGCCCGACTTCGGCGGTGACTGGGAGTCGTACGGAGTCCGTCCTCTGTCCCCGCTCGTGCCGCTTCAGTGTCTTGTCCACTTACCGGCAGTAGAGGCACTGAAGCTCCCCTGGGTGTGGGAGCGTCCCATGCCTTGCTGCATGCCGAGCAGGGTGATGCGCGAGCATTATACGCGGCCCTGGGAAGGGCCTCTACGAGATGCTCGTCACGAATTCGGAGCTGCCATTATAAACCCCGAAAAATACCTCTGTGGACGTAGAATCCCGGAGAGCTTAACCGAGGCCACGATGCATTTCTGGACGCCGCGGCAGATTCCAGAAGATGATCAGGCTGTGCCCAGACCAAACTTGATCTACCCAGCGGATAAGGATCCCATCTCTATAGGGCTCTGTAAGCTGGCTGCGCAGTTGCAGAAATTCGACGTACGGGCGTTGATCACCGAGGACCTGTTTCCTAGTCCTGAGGCGCCGACGGAAGAGCAGTGGTCAAAAATGCGTCTTCTCCGCATCGAGTTCCATCCCCTCCGTCCAGACGGGCGATGGTATTTTGTCGGCCCTCGTGGCGAGGACCCGCATGACTCTGAAGAGGGCGGGTTTATAATTTCTAAGTCAGAACACTACCCTCGTGAATATGACACTGAAGAAGACCAAGATCTCGATGAAGAGTGGGAAAATAACCCTAAAGCAGGCGTGGATACTGACTTTATGCCAGATCATTTCCGCACTCAGCCCTGCAGGGATAGAATCGAGCCACTGCTTGCGGCATTTGCCAAAGCGCTAACTCATAACAACATGCCGAGTTTAGAGGCTGCTGAGATGTTTGCCTATCTGTGGTGGCACCCGTCCCACAGCAGGGGAGAAGAGTACGGGATTTCTCCTGAGAGCTATATTGAGACCGAGGTTCATCGATGGGGTGTCAAGTACGTGGCCGGTCGAGATGGCAAGGGCGGCGATGCTGTTGCGCCGACGGTACAATGGCAAGTCGGAGACTGGCGGCCTAGCCGAGAGGTCTTGAGCGTCTTCGAGAGCTTGGGACAACAAGAATGGCTCAATCTCGAGAACGCTGAGCAGAGATATTACGGGGATTTCGCCATGTCGTTCGGGAACAAATATTACCGGGACTGTGCTCCCTGCCCGTTTGATCAATTGAAAGCTGCATATTGTTGAGTTTAATTAGATGGAGAATTCAAAGAGTAGAATTGGGTGAATATTATGAACAACATTATTCTTAATTCTTTCCGAGCTAGGCAGCATCCCTGTTGAAGTAGGTCAAGCCCAGTCGCTCAACAAGAGGTGCAGTTGCTAACTTCTGAACGCGGCATTAATTAAATCCTGGGCTCCCTAGCTTTATCGTCCTCTTCATGCGCGCGACAGGTAGGAATCGCTCGCAATGTGTGCGACTCAGCCACTCCGCCAGCGTCCGCTTCGTCTGCCCCTCGTGCAATGTCACCTTGGAAACCGACAGAGTCCCCAGTTCTGTTATCCAAGAACTCAAGCCCAGAATTCTCCTTGCAAGGTTTCTCAGTTCTGGCTCGGAACAATGAGTAGCAGAAATATGTAACGCACCGTCTCTCTACAATACCTGCTTAATTTTTAGTAAACAGACAAAAAAGATTCTTCAGCGAATAGGTATTTTGATGATGGATCTATGACTTCACGTAAAGTATCTGTACCATGATACGAGGACGCGTGAGGAGGAAAGCTTCAGTACTGTACCCATGGTCTGAGCATTTACGGGGACCGGGAGCCTGCAAAATACACCCCTAAAACAGGAAGTATTCTGAGAAAAGATGCAACTAGGCAGAAGAAACCGTGGCTCCTCGAAAGGCACCATGACTTGGCCTTTTCTCATATATTACATATATTAATCTTTCAACCATTCCGTAGGCACCACGTTCTCTGCCATGTGGCGTATTGCAGCGGATGCCCAATTTGGATGGCTCCTCGTAGACCTAAAAATAGTCTGACAGCGGTTTATTTGGTGGATCAGCGGATATCTAGATTGCCCTGCGTTTTTCACTTTTGGCAGCGTAGCGTAAACTTTATCACAGCACAATACAAAACATGAGTGTCGCGCCAGATATGCAGATTGCACTGGTTAGTGAGTAATTAAACTGTCGGAGAATTTCAATTAATTGTCGGATTAAATATCCGTTGCGCCATAGCGCAAAATTGTGAGCTCACTACATGTTCATTCAGTAAGTAATTATTATGTCTTCTATCCAACACACCCCCTCAGGGAAGGTAGATTCTCTATCTTTCCTGCACGGATTACGCATGGTCTCTGACTCTTCGCGTCGGCAGGGTTCGAACTCAAGACCTTCCCCTCATCTTAAGGGGTTCTTGTGTAGCCAATCATTGCAATTTCCCCGGAAGTTTCAGGTTGGCGTCAACGCTACCCTCCCGGGCTCATAACTGTTGGAATTGGCAAGAGAGGTTCAAATTTGTTTGCATTAATGGGATGAGTTGTGTTACTGTGATGATGGAGGAAGAACACCTTGTCTGACGGCCTCGTTCAAATCCTTCTATAAATACCCCTATAATCTGAGACACTTCCGGTCCTGAATTCCTGCCTCAGGCCCAGAGGCCACGTAACCTTTCTCTCACAGCCTGTGTATCCACACATCCGGTCCACACAAACCCCCGTGTAATCCAACAAAGCCCGAGTAGTGCTATTTATACCTAGAACTAAACTATTGCGCTGGGTGGGACAAGTGGGCTAGACTACCCAACTAGGAAACTGTTGGAATCCTGCCGCCAAGCACAATCGAGGAGCATGGAGCGAGTCACGTGGTCACCTTTTGGCCACCCTATTTATACGATGATATTAGGCTTCGTATCTTGACTTGTTTTCTCCCCTTCTTAGATAGACAGACAGACTTATTGAATATATTGCATTTTGAAGCCAACGATCTAGATCGCTGCACAACGCTCTGTGCAACCCACAGAGCCGCTTAAAGGGTAGAAGCCTACTTAAGAACTTAAGCAATCACTCATACTTGTTACGTTATGGAGGCTAGAGCAATCGCACAGTGGAAAATTGATAGCAATTGTCACAGCAATTAATTAAGTATATTATTATGCGACGTCTCAGAGAGCCCCGAAATACCGCCTCCGGCGCCTGTGAAACGATGCCTCTGACGATGACGAATTCAATGACGGAATTACTAGATAGAAGTCATCTATAAGACGAAGTCTAATTCCTCGTCAGAATAGCTAGAATACAAGGACAATTTCACTTATCAGACGTCCATAGCTGCTCACTTGTGACAGCAATGAATACAAAGTGATGAAATCCAAAGTGATGAAATCCAAAGCGATGAAATTGATGATGTCTGATGCCTTCCAAATTGACTGGGAATTCCTTCTTTTTATGCCTAATTTCAACTAATTCGTCAGATGCCTTCGGATTCCACGATGCCCTGCTGTTAGAATCCTGCCGTCAAGCACAATAGGAAGCACGGAGCGGGTCACGTGGTCACCTTTTGGCCGCGATATTTATACGGCGATATCGAGCCTCACACCTTGACTTGTTTTCTTCTTCTTAGATACAGACAGAGATTATAAATATATTGCATTTTGACCGCAGCTGGTATCGATACTACCCTGCACAGCTGTATACCTCCTGCAGTTTATCATTTAGCTCGTTCAGCTACTCAGTAATTCCCTCACTAATCTAGCTTTTTACGGCACTGATCTTCCTGACAGAGGCAATTCTTCCCTCAACAGAAATTGCTTACTTGGCCCGCCTTCTTGTACTTTGTCGACCAAAGCACACACCCACCACTCACGTATACTGGTGTCTGACACACAACCAGCAACGCTCCGTACGCTTCGTAAAAGCTTCTTGCAGAGAGTTTCCGTAATTCGTAGAAGCCCCTTACGTAACAAGATCAAATTCCGTCAGGTTATCCGGCGCTTTGTAGGCTACGTCGCACTTCAATAGAGCAATTCAGTCATAATAGGTAGCGGAGCAAAGCTCCGACTGGGAACACACTTCGTGACTCGGGGAAAAAAAAAATTGAACTGGATGATGGTCTGCCTACGAGAAGGGTAAGCCTCCTACTTATGGCTATGCAATTGATCTGACAAAGCCGGTCAAGCCCAAAACCTCACGTGAACCAACTCTGGCCACCCTAGAGGCTCCTTTCTGCCCACACAATAGATAAGCCATACATAAGACATTGCATGTTTATTTCAGATCTCATGAAGTGGGAATTGAGGTCTAACCTTTTAATCATTAACGTCAATATATGATGCATCAATAAAGCCACCTTCCAATACCCCTCTGGCTTTATGTGTTATTTTTACAATTTTTTTTTTTTTTGATTTTAGTTGCCTAATATAAATAAGATCAGGTCACTAATGTAGAGAAGTCAGCATACTTTTGCCAGCATTTGTGCTATCTGTATTTAGATAGGGGCAAGAGGCTCGCCGTCCCTGATCTTGCGGGCACCATATTTCTCCAGACGGATAGCTTGAATAGCAATGAAGCCGCTCGTGTCCTTGATCACATCATCAGCTTCGGTTCACGTCTAAAAGCACTTTCTCAGAACGCTGCCTACCATTGGGGAGCAGCCCTCGAGAGTATCCATGGACGACTCGGTCTCGGAGTAAAGGTTAGAGGTCTCGCTGGAGCGTCCAACCACGAATGCGCTGCCTTTATAGGCGACCATATTGACCTTGCCCTCGACGTGCCTCTGACTAAAGATGATGGAGTTGTGGAGAAACTCTGGCTCTGGGCTGAAGTACATGTCATTACATTATTCTTCAGCAGCCTCGCAGTAGACTTCAAAAAAAAAAAAAAAAAAAGGTTCGGAGTAAATCGTGCCGCAGTAACATAGGTCACTCCGATGAAGTCGCTCAAAACTATGCCACAGGAATATATGAGCCTATTTAAGGGTCATAATTACACATGAAAAGTGGCCCCTGGCTACGCCATTTTTTGTGTGACAAACTATCTTCCCCAGGGCATCATATTGCCCAGCTAGCAGATTAATTGCTTTTACAACGAATTTTGATTGAATATCAGTGAAGTATTGGTGAATTATGGCACTAGCTAGAGTTTAACGAGCTAAATCATGTTGTCCTTGCCCTTGTTATCCTCACGCCTCTTCCTGGAGTTTTCTCCGACCTTTCTAACCATTTCTGCTTCTTGTCGACGCCTGTCTTCTTCTTCTTTGCGCCTTGCTTCTTCTCTGCGCTGTCTGGATGCCTCAGCTGCAGCTTTCATACGTTGTTCCTCGTCGTCCGTGGGGAATTTGAAGCTATCAGCTATGCTGAGCTGTGATGAACGCTTTAGTATATGGAGTTATCGGCTTTCATTTAGCTTGCATTTAGCTTGCTTACTGGATAAATAGTTATGGGGAGCGTCTATATGATGCTTCGTGGAAAAGTTGAAAACTGTGGGTTGCACAGGGTGGTGTGCATGATTGACCTGGGTCAATTGCTTCAAAAATGCAAAAACGATGTATTCAAGTCTGTCTATCTAAGAAGAAGAAAACAAGTCAAGGTTGAACGCTCGGTATCGCCGTATAAATATCGTAGCTGAAAGGTGACCACGTGACCTGCTCCGTGCTTCCTATTGTGCTTGACGGCAGGATTCCAACAAAAACAATGAGAATCAAAGGCGTGGAACCGGTGCAGTACCTCAACCTCTTTATATATGCATCAAGCATTATATATGTTAGCATGGCTCTCACATTCATCTATGAACCGCAACACGACATTGGCCCTTTTGTGCGACTGCAGCTCAAGACATCCACTTTTAGGGCATGCGGCTGGGCGCAGTATGAAAGGAGCGTAGCAGGCTGTTGGACGATGGTACATCCACATTTGATCCATGTGAAGAGCAGTATCACTCGTGTTCACTGTTCCTAATGCTTGCGCCATGCTCTGCGTGTGCAAAAAGATGCTCTGCCTCGATGTAACATATTGGACCGGGTTAAGGCTGTTGATAAGGGAATTGACGTGACATATCATCTGCAGCGGTATCATAACCCAACCGCCAAGCCGCTTCGACAAGGACCCTCCTCTCTAATGTACTGTTCTGCAAGTAGGTCTTTCTCGCCTTATGGAGTACATACTACTACCCTTGCTCCAGTGATAACTACTGTAAAACCAGGTGGCCTCTTCTAGAATATGAAGTATTGTGATTATGGATTCAAGCAAGAAGGCTGCAAATAGTGTAGGGGTATTGCAGCGAATTTTTTGAGGCTGCCAATCGGCGCTGCTAGTCGGACTGACAGTGTTGGTAATGGTTGGACTCTTCTACTGCCACTCCTCCTCTTGCATGGAGATGAGTGAATCAGGCGGTTTCGTCTGCAATCTATGTGACAGGCTATCACTCATCAGATTTAGCTTTGTTTATTAGGCGACTTGACCAGAAAACCACTAATTTGGGCTGTCACCGGTGCCGGCGATCCAGAATATTGCTCAATGGTCTTACCCCGCAGGCTACAGTCCATGCTTACACAAGGCCTGGGGTAGACCAACAGATTAAGTTTTCCGCTTCCCATTTGCTCTGATTCCTTTACGTAGTTCTCAGAGCGGTCCCCCTCCCCCCCTTTTTTTTTCACCTTTGGTATTGAAGATTTAAATGATTTGAAATGGCTCCGAAACTCAGATACCTCCACATGGACAAAGATGACCTTGCCTGGGAGAAAAGTGATGAGGAGGTCGAGTCGTGGGAGAGGTCCCTCCGTAACTCGGGGATTCACCGCAGTATCGGTAACCTTATCATAAAATACAAACCGGGCGAGGCTGTAAAGCTTCACTCACCGATTAGGGGCGGGTACAATGTAGTCTATCGGCTGGAATACAGTGACGGCACGTCGGCTGCGCTAAGGATCCCCTGCAAAGGTATTTACATGTATTGACATTTTACAGAAAACGGTACCACTAAGTTAGAACAGTCAGTGTCAAGTTCCCTGAGGAGAAGGTCAAGTATGAGGTGGCTACAATGCGGTACATCGCGGCAAACACCACCATTCCAGTGCCTAAGATATACCATTACGGAACTGCGGCAGAGAATCCGACCGGTCTTGGCCCTTTTATCATCATGGACTATATAGAGCATGACAGAACAATGTCTGAGGCTTTAAATGACCCTCTACTTAAAGCAGAAGAGTCCCATGTTCTGGATGCCAATATTAGCGAGCAAAAGCTCAAGTTTCTCTACAGACAGATGGCCAATATCATCCTTCAGCTATCTACACTCTCATTCTCACATATAGGTTCGTTGGTTCAGAATAAAGACGAAACCTTCTCTGTTTCAGGACGGCCTCTTATTCAGAATATGAATTCCTTGGTCGAGTTTGCCAGCGTAACCCCATCACTACTACCATCGCAACAATACTGCACCTCCTCAGAGTGGTACACCGCTATGGCTGATATGCATTTGGCACAGATTGTGTTCCAGCATAATGACGCGGTTCTGGATGAGGAAGATGTACGCGACAAGTATGTTGCTCGTCAGCTGTTTCGGCGACTGGCATCTAGTGGGAAACTCGCATTTGGATTTAATCCCGAGCAGCAGCACTATCACGAACCAATGTTCCGTCTGTACTCTGAAGATTTACGTCCTTCTAATGTGTTAATTGATCAAGATCTTCGGGTGGTGGGTGTGATAGACTGGGAGTTTGCCTATGCTGCGCCAGCACAATTCTCCATCGATCCGCCTTGGTGGTTGCTCTTGAAGAGCCCAGATTACTGGCCTGACGGGTATGATGTATGGATGGAAGTGTATGAACCCCGCCTGAATACTTTTTTAAGTGTTTTGGAAGAACAAGAAGAGAAGGAGAGGGAGAACAAGCAAGATTTATCCTGTGCAAAGAATAACATGACGTTGCCCCTTTCACAATTAATGAGAAAGAGCTGGCAGAGTAAAACCTGGATGATCAATTATGCAGCTAGAAATAGCTGGGCTTTTGACTTCATTTTTTGGAGGTACTTGGATTGCGTTTATTTTGGGCAAAATGAGAGTGGAGATTATCAAAAGAGACTTGGTTTGCTCGCAAAAGAGGAAATCGAGGCGATGGAAGCCTTGGTGAAGATAAAAATGGAGGAGAATGCGAACAGGACACTCATTCAATGGGACCATGACAGCGCAGTAGCCCAAATAGCCAAGATTATGGTGTAAGCTCAGTTTATCAGTAGACTTTCCGGGCCTTCCGTAAAGATTATATGCGATTTCAATTGGCAAAGTGTCCTTTGTGTCGATACTCATTTTTGTATTGACAAATTGTGGCATAACATTACACTCCAGGTACTTCATTGCGGAGCACAAACCGCAAGCGAATTTACCATGACAAACTTCGCTGTCACTTAAACATTGACAATCCCTTATACGGATACTATTTCTTGAAATGTTTCATCTCGGCGCGAACCCCCCGGCCAATCTGGCAGAGGGAATGCTATGCCGCTTTGTTATTGAGAAGAGAATTGCTTCCATCAGAAATATCAGTGCCGTGAATAGCTAGATAAGTGAGGGAATTATTCAAGGAATCCCTGCACAGCTGAACAAGCTATTTGATAACTGCAGGAGGTTTTCAGCTGTGGAAGGACACGTCGGAAGCCGCCAGAATTCGAAGGAAATTAGACGGCGGTATTTTGTCGGTTGACGGAGTGTCTCTCGCTTCTTGTTAGACCCATCGGAAAGATAATGAATGACCTCAGTGTACTTTTCGGCATCATTGAAACCATCCATGCAGTATGAGGTTAGCATCTTGCCAAGTTCTCATCATAGGTCGTTGTGGTAAAGAACAGAACTACATGAGCATATCCCCTAGTTGGGGCATATGGGAAGAGAAGGAGGAAAGAAAAATGGCAAGACTTGGAAGTTACGGTATTTATGCTAGCCTGGCCTGCACAAGGACATACTTTTTACACGAAGCTGTTGCCTGCAATGATAGAGTATAATTTGAGTGTAGCGCAGCGTAGGCGCGAAAGTAAAAAATGGGCAAGTGCAACTAGAGCCCCTCCCTTCTCGCCCCATTGTTAGGAAATGTACCGATCATTTTGCAGGAAATAAAGCTGCATGTCTAGTTCTTGGAGCCCTCCAAAAAAAAAACCATTTTAAGCAAGTGGTATCAGTCAACTGCTAGCATCCACTCCAGAGTGTAAAGTGTCAGCCCACTGATAGGCAGAGATAGCAATTTGAAGGCCGAGCCACAGCCATGAAGAATTTATCTGATGACCCTAACGACTTTGACAATACCGGTGCTGGTGCTTTTATTGCTGGAGTCATTGGTTCTTCCAAATACGGGGTCGCTGAAAATACAACCGTCTTCAGCATCAAGGTATTTGGTCACAAGGGTATATCTGCAGTGTGAGTGAACCTGTGTTTTGCGCAGTTGCACTGCCGCTCCACCAACACCCACACCAACAACGCCATGGTGAGAGATAAAAACGAACGATAAGTCTCGGCATGAGCGCTTGCTAACCCTCTTACAAGATCAACATTAGTTGGGTACAAGTCTATGCCCCTGGCGGCGGCGGTGTTGGAAGCGTCCTGCGTGGAGGCGACAGCATGTGGGCGACAGGCACTGAGGTAGCTAGTCTTCATGTTGCTAGGTTGGGGGGATATTTCCTTGGACTGGGTGACAAGACTGAGTGACTCTGTGGGAGGATTAGCAAAAGGGACTTAAAAGATGTTATGAACCCGGATGGCGATGCATACCCTTCGAAAAACGTCCTCATTAATAGTAGATACTCCTTACTACAAGTCACTCAACAAGGTTGGACTGGACGCCTTGCATCAGTCTCAGTGGCTCAGACCAGCTTTATCACTCGCCAGCGCTTCTCCTCCAATATACATTTGTCGCTACTAAGGGTTGTTCGGTAAGCATCGTCAGTTCATCGGCAGCTGCAAGAATATCCCCTCTGTGATTGCCCAAGGTTGCACAGCGAGTACAATCGAGCAAAAAGTAGATACGTGAAGCATGAAACTAACTACCAACAAGCTAGTTTTGTACTCCGTAGCGTGGTCCGATACTACGGAGCCGTCAGATGTTGGTCTGCATACCACCGAGCAAGCCCCCTTACTTATTGTTGTAATTGCCCACATTGTTGCAACTTGTCCCCAACAGGTTATCTAACTATCTCTCTCCGTACATTTTCTCCGTACAGTGAATGCAGCCCGAAGAGCATTAACGCCTAGCATGCCATCATGATGTCACATTTCCCTCGTCATTCGCGGTTAGCATACGTCTCAGTCTACGCTTACTTCGTCCCAATCAACCCATCTCCGAATCACATCGTCCACTTTCCGAATCCCTTCCCTCGTCGCCTTGACCTCAAACCACTCCCGATGCTCCTTGCCACACGTTTCACAGGTTGGCAGGTCTGCGCGGAATCCCATGCCCGCCAATTCAATGTGAATCAAGCGTTCAACCCTACGACAGTGAGGCGTCGTTCGCGGCGTCCGACTTGTTCCCGGCCGGTCGTCTCCCCCGCCGCCGCCGCCGGCAGCAACATACGGATAGTAGCGCAACATTTCGATGTCATAGCCGCATTGTCGCTGCCACTGGTTCATCCTTCGCTGAACATTCGCCGCCCTTCCAATCTTGAGCAGCATTGTTTTCTTACCAGCCTTGCCGCCTGTGTCTGCAAATGTCGATACGACATCACTGGGCCGGCGCGAACGAGCAGGTGACGCAGACATGGACGGCGGTGCAAGAAGCGATCGGGCGGCATCAACCGGGGGTGGTGATGGCTTGTCTGTAGGTGTGAGCCAGAACATGTAGATGTAGCCAGCCTCCTCAGAATCAGCGTACGGCTTGGCCAGCTCCGCCATCAATGCCGAAGCAGTGACCGTATCCAGCGTGTCTGGAATCAGATGCTTGAACTGGGCAGTCTGTGAGAGATTCGACTTTGCTGAGCGGTACGAGGCCTTGCCAGGGGAGACGTTGGGGGACGTGATTCGCTGATGATGGCCAGATATTCCACCACTATGAGGCGGCAGCCGGCTATGAAGATTTGGCATCGAGGCTGAAGCGGGCTTCTGGATGGGATCCGGCTTGGGTCGCGGTTTCGGCCGAGCCGCCGGTTCGTTTACTTCCTCCAGCGGAACAGAGAAGCAAAAGCAAAAAGTGAGCTTTGGGCTCGTCTTCGGCCTGGTCTTGTGCTTAGGCGGCGCATGTGGTTGCGGTCTGCCATGCTGCTGCTTCCCGCTCTTTCTTCCCTGCAGATCCAAAACTCCCAGCCTGTCCGCGAGGGTATCCAAGCTGGAACGCTCCTCGAGTATGGGGGGTGCCGCGCTTTTCCGCGGCCCCGGGCTCGATTTCGCGGAATGGCTCGCCTGCTCCTTGTGCTGCCAGCAGTACAGAGTTTCGTCGCCCAAGTCTATCTTTGCGCCGCGGCCTCTAGGTGCGAGTGTAGCCTGGGCGGCGCCGCCCAAGGGTCTTCTGCACGGCCGACCGTTGGATGTAATGCCGCGGCATGTCGAGCTCGGATTTTTGGAGTCGGCACGATCGAGAAGCGATTCGGGCGTGTTGGCGACAAACGGCATGGTGTGCTTTCACGATACGTCGGGCGTGTCTATAGAGGCCCCGATCCTGCCGATATGATGCAGTATGAACAAAAGTGAAAAGAAAGGAGGGATTGAGAAAAAATGGCCGAGTCGACGACCGTGAGGCCGCCAAAGTGACCTCGAGTCACTCACATTGCTGTGCATGGCTCTGTGAATATGGTGGAAGCCCATCATGGCGATTTCGGGTGGCTGGGACGTTTGCTGCCTGCTAAGATGCCTGGTGCTGCAGTGCCACACCCGTACCCTTCCTTGCCCGACTCTCCGCCCCCCTTCATTTTTGTTCGCACGCCGCCTGAACTGCCATCCACCACCACCAGACTCCACTCCAACTGCCATGTCAGTGATGCGGGAGGGGCCTAGAGTAGCGGGTACGTGCCGTCGGCCATGCATGTGGAGAGTACGGAGTAACTAGTAGGTGAATGGCCCGCCAGTCCCGACTCGACCGCGAGTAGGTCAACCAAACAGCTGCTTCGAACATTCACGCAGTGTGTTGAGCAGGTCTTTGAGGGCATATTTGTAGCAAAACAACCAATTAATGACGTCACCACAGCGCGATGAGATGATACGCTGGCTGGGCGGGACGCGTGGGGGTTGTGTGCAGAGAGAATAATGATGCAAGGGGCTTATGAGCAGACATTCGCAATCTGCAGAGGAAACGGGGAGTCGTGGCAATGACAAGCCAACAGAGCTATCCGTCTCGTCTCTGCATATGGTATTTGAGCAGTCTTTTTGCAGACTAGTCAGTAACACAGTCTTGAAAATATGGCGATGTGTTTTTGCAGAGAGCGGCAGAGATTATTTTTCTGGAAAGCGAAGATCCTTGGGCTTTGGTGCTGGCAGAAAAACTACAAGAAGGGTCGACTCCCCTTTTCGAAATTGAACATCCTCCATTGGTTATTAGATCTTTGATGCGGCTGATTTGCTCTGTTGGACGGTTGTGTATCGATCATTACAAGTAGACAGCTTCCGCTGATAGTCATGATGGGGATGATTGGGCGTTTAGTGTCTTCCATAGCTGCTTTGCGACGAACTTGCTGACAGCTATTCTGCTCGAAATTCCCCTAGTTCTCCGGCTCATTTATCAACATATTACACCAAAGGCTAAAGCAGCCCAAAACAACGGCCAGTTCATCATCAATGGACACAATCCTGTAGCATTTCTCCATGATGTGGCCGTAAAGCCAAACACAACATCGCTAAGGGATATCAATGTCCAAGTCAAGCGGCACCACCGGCCACTTCTCACACGTGTGCAGGAGAGTCAACGACCCTAGTGCCTTCCCCTCCTGAGCCAACCGTGGCCCTTCCGTCACCCAATATGCAAACCCTTTATAAAATTTGCTGCCGACACTACCAATTCCATCCCGTAGACGAGTAAACGTGAGAGCAAGCACCTCCAAGTCCTCCCTCAATGATGGGTCCCTCGTCGGCTTTGGAGAGTGAGAACCATCATCCCCTCCGGTAGCTGCCCCCTTTTTGGAGTTCGACGGGCAGTAATACTCCACGATGAGTATGCGGCTGAACATAAATAGTAGAGATGCGATGTGAGCATTCAATACCAGCTGAGCAGAAGATCTAGAGGCTTGACGGATCATGGACACGCTATTTCGAGCTGCAGCCACACAATGCGGCCAGTGTGTTGCCAAGGAGCTTGGCCCTCCGAGAGTCTCGCCGTTTTTAAGAGGCCGGTGGTGCAGTGTAACGGTACAGGCTGTCAGGACAAAGTCCAGCCACAGTACACAGGGGAAGTCCTCGTAGGCAGCCGCAGACAAATCCGTTGCCGAGTTGGGCAACATGAGACGAATCCGGATCAGGTGTGAGATGTATGTTTCCAACTCGGAATCGTGCTTTTCGTAGTCAAAATCAACGGCATGCATGAGCTCGCCAATGTCACCGAGCAAAATGTATGACAGGATGAGAAGTTGGTGCATGCTGGCCGTTCTTCGACGACAGTGCTTTTGGACTGCGGTGATGGTTTCGCCGATATCCGAGGTAAACCGTATGGGATCCTTGACGGTAGGCTCCTCAGATGACACTGTGCATGCCTGGAAGAGCGAGTCCGGCATGGGGAAGTTGACCCGTAGTCGCCGGTCGTCGATGGCATGCACAAGTCCGACTGAGAAGCAGGTCCCACGATCATACATGTACAGCATCCAAATGACCCTCCGGACCTCCTCCTTTTCTATCCAGTCTCCTCCAAAATTGGCCCCGAATGCGGGGATGCTGTTGACTCTTCTGCCGCTGTCGAATTGACTGCAGCCTGTTGCCACGGCTTTGCGCCACGCATCTGCTAAGAGCATCCAGGTTGTGGAAAAGTCATTTGTGACGATGGCTTGATATATGATGAGGGCTGAGGCTTGGAGGGATTGGATGGCATGATCGCGAGAGTGTAACTGCCTCGTAACGTGGGTCTTGGCATCGATGAACCAGGTCTTTTGTCGGTGCTGCACCGCCTGGTCGGGGTGTGAACTTGCTGTCACCGCGGCTATTGCGAGAATCAGACAAGTAGGTATGGTCCCGATTCCATTAGATTTTATGCGTTCTTCAAGCTTAGCCCTGTGGATGACTGGGACAAATGGGTACAGCCTTTCGAAGAATATATCGACGAGGTCCAGGAATGTATGCACATCTGGCAAAGTGTCCACACCCCGTGGCGATGTCGCATCTCTGGGAGAGCTAGAGTTTCTGGGAGTAGGCAGTCCGTCAACTTCGGAAGAGTCATGGGGAAAAGGCATGTTCAAGGGAGCAGTCTCGGGATTCAGGTTCAACCACTGGTTGGGATCGTCCCACGCTGGGGCTTGTATAGGAAGGACAGCAGGATCCCAGATCTGAGGTTGCAGCTGCGACGAATCGCTCAGGTCCAGCCCTGCGATCCAGGCATTTTGGTCTGCAGCAGCTTGCGATGTTGGTGCGAGCGCCGAGTACAGGCAAAGGTCTCCGCGCTTGATGCATGATGCGCAAGACGGGCGAGTGCCCTGCTCAGCTGTAAGTATACTATTCTACGGGAGGGCAAAACGGGAGGGGAAAAAGAGAGAGAAGCATGCGTACATCACATTTCTTCTTCCTGGACCGGCACCCTGCGCAGACATTCTCAGACTTGGCCGGCGTGGACATATTTTATTATCGCTTGATTTGATAATCATTGTCCCAATGAGCTTGGAAGTCTAGTTAGTGAGTTACCCTCGGAGTTAGCGGATGGATGTAAGATGCTGACGTAATTAGATGGTGACAGCCATTCGCAGTCGTTCTTAGCCATTCGATTGTAGAATCAAGTTCAGTCAGTATCTTGGAGGCATATTTGGGCCGGAAAAAAAAAAGTATTTTTGAGCCAATTGGTTCTGTGTCGTTGCCTTGCCGCTATCAGTTTGTTGTGCGATTTTCCAAGGACGGGGAAACCAACAATAACCACGTGGGCAGTTACATGGGGATGAGGAAGAGTACGTCTGTATTATTATATACTTCCAAACGCAGGAGAAGCATCAATCTAAATGAGCCTCAACTAAACTTGAATTGGTCCTTTGAATCGCCCACCAGCCTGCCACCATTCGACTCCACCACCGCACCCGTAGCGAAAGTGTCCTTCATCAGATAGATGTACGATTCAGCAAGCTCCTCCGACGTGCCAACAGTGCCCAACAGGCTATCCTTCTTGAAGGACTCGAGAACAGCAGGCAAGCGGTCCTTTGGAATAGAGTCAAACAGCTCGGTGTGCACCGCACCAGGCATCACCGTGTTGACGCGCACCGGGCGCAGCGCCACGGCAAATCCCCGACCTAGGCCCTCCATGCCTGCGCTGGTTCCCGCCAGGATCGCAAACGCAGCGCTTGGGCGCCAGGAGGCACTGCCGGCAGTGAGCGTGAAGGAGCTCTTGACGCTCGCATTGATGTATTTGGGCAGATGCTTGGCTACAAAGATCGAGCCGTAGGTGCGCACGACATTCATCTTCTGGAGGTGCTCGACCGTGACCTCCTCGAGCTTGGGCAAGTTCAAGGCACCGCCAGCAGTGAAAACCACATGGTCGAGCTTGCCTTTCTCAGAGGCAAACTCGAGTAGTGAGACGATGCTCTCATCCAAGCTATCAGGGTCGGAGAGGTCGCACGTCTTGGCGGTGATGTTATCTGGTGAGAGGCCTACAGCTGTGGCATGGTCTCGGAGGCGGGAGACAGCCTTGTCTAGTTTGGCCTGCGTGGAACTGGAGACCGTAACGAAGGCGCCGTGCTCAACTGCAGCTTCGGCAACACTGAACCCGATTCCTGTTGAGCCTCCGAGGACCAGGACTCGGGAGCCCTGGAGCTTATTGGTGTATTTGAAGGGACCTTGAGTGGCCATTGTCGCCAGTTATACGTAACGTAAGTAGTTAGGTGGAGTCGGGAGCATGTAAGTGAATTATTGATACGGTAGGTATCCAACTGAGGAATTCTGGGTAACGGATTGGCAACGGATTGAAAACTTTTGGCAAAGGGCGGCGCGCCTTTATATAGCCAAATCCATTCGGATAACAAGAAGCCATTCTCCCTCTCGAGTTATGGTTACTCCGCAAAGCTTGAGATGCGAATTCATCGTCAGCGCAGGGGCGACGGCGACGGCGACGGCGATCGGGCCGCTAGCGTCGGCGACGATTCCACTTTTTTGGTTGCCCCACCTATGGTCACCACCACATTGTACGTTATCGTCGGACTTTCAATTACTCCTAAGGTCGTTCGTAACGTAGGTATGGCGCCATCACTCAGAAAAACAGTCCTGTGTGATTACTCTAAGAAAGCTCTGTTATTGCGGAATGAATTCATGTTACCGTCAAGCATGCTTCCGCCACGTCGGGTAGACAACGCCACCGCTCGCTCAAGGGATGCTTCTAGATAGGCTACTCCGTGACTACTCCGTTGTTACTCCGTAGCTACCGAGTTCTGGATTGGTCGAGGAACCACCAATCAACTCGCCAATATCGTTCTAAGATGACCGCATGTGGGCGTTGCGGCAGAACTTTTACCAATCATTACGGAGTGGTTGTTTTGTTTTATTTTATGTAGCATCGAGGGCACACTGCACAGTACACACATGAGATTTCTGATCATGTCAAACGATCGTGACGAATTTCGGTCACATGGCTATTGCTTCAAAGTAAATACATCAACTGGGAATAATTGTACTAAATTAACCATCCTCGGATTCAATAGGTGATGCAACTATCCCTATCCCGAATTGTCATCCCATTCTAGATACCATTTTGCCAATTTGCAATATTCAGCGCCGACACAGCTTGCATCGATTAATTTTGATGGGCAAGGCACTCAAGAAGTGGTCTTGTCGACAGGAGGAGGAGTAACGGCCTTCTCCTCGTCATGTTCATGAGCGTCAGACAGCTTGTGTTCGGCCCGCCGCATGGCATCAATGTCACCATGCTCAGCATTCTCGGTACTCTTAGTGACAACACGCGTTCTCCAAGCAGGAGTGCCCAAGTATTTAATGCCGTTGGGGTCTTCAAACATGGCTTCGGTCTCTTCCAAGGTCTTTCCAGCTGTCTCGGGGAAGATGAAGAGAACATGGAAGAAAGCAACAGTGTTGAAAATGGCAAAGATGAGGTATGTCTTCCATTGGATGTTGTCAAACGCCGGAGGGACAAAGAGCCCAAGAGCAGTATTGAATGCCCAATTTGCGGAAGTTGCCAGAGCAACACCCTTACCACGGAGACGTAAAGGAAACAACTCTGGCGGGTAGGTCCAAGACACGGGGCCCCAGGTTGGAGCAAAAGAAGCAACGAAAAGATAGGTGCAGGCGACGAGGCCCTTCGCAGGGGCACCACTGAGCAGCATTGTAGTATCCCGTTGGTCGGCATTTGGAGGGATAATTTCGGCATGAACAGCAAGAATTCCAGTGTTGGCATACATCCAGGTTGCCATGAGGGCTGAGCCTACCAACAGGGTGGGACGACGACCCCATCTGTCAACCCATAGAAGAGCAGGTACAGTCATGAACACATTGATAATATACTGGATGGACGATGCCAGTAAATTGGCATTGCCTGAGTATCCCGCCATTTTGAAGACAGTATTGATGTAGTACACTGTGCAGGGAATTAGTGGGTCTCCTCTCATCATCGATTGTGAAGGTGTCTGTGAAGTAACGACAAACCCCCTGGGCTAAGAACACAAAACTTACTCATGACGTTCATGCCAGTCAGCTGCGACCATATCTGAGTGAACAAACCAATCACAGTTCGGTTAAGCATGTCGGGCTTGAAAAGATCCAGGTAGGTGACATTGGAGTGGCGCCGCTCAAATTCACACATGTCCTTGATGTCCTGCAGTTCCATGGCGACGAAGGGGTGGTCGAGGTCACCTTTGCCATGTACAAGAGCCAAAACAGACCGGCATTCCTCCCAGCGATCCTTTCGAGCCAGCCAGCGAGGAGACTCAGGCAAGAGCATCATCATAAAGAAAAGGAAGACGGCGGGTATCATCTGCAAGCCCCACGGAGCCCGGAAGGCCGCCTCGCGCCAACCATAATACGTGTTTTCCCCAATGAAAGAACAACCGTATGAGATGTAGTACATGATCAGGATACCCCAAGTAATGGCCCATTGCTGCATACCAATGAATCGGCCACGCTTAGATGGCGGAGATATCTCAGCGATATATACGGGAACTTGGGCAGATTCGATACCAACACAGAAACCGTTGACGATACGGCCGACAATGAGCATACCGATGTTCTGAGAAGCACAGCAGAGGGTGGATCCAATCAGCCTGGGCACAAAAGAGTCAGTAAACTGGTTTAGCTGCAAGAACTCCGAGACTGTCTTCTGCTTTGAGGATGTATTCGGTGCCACCTCTTGGGCATGACTGGCGGTGGCAGGTGTTTTTGGATGCCCTAGACTTACCAAATAATACAACCAACCATGATGGAGTATTTCCGGCCCAAGCGGTCGGAAAGCGGTCCAGAAATGAGAGCGCCGAGCCACGACCCAGCGGCCATTGAAGCCGTAATACCTCCCTGGACCAATGGCCTGGGACCAAAACAAGGCTTCGTATAAGGTGGCTCCTCATCTTGGTTGAAATAGCAGAGGTAGGCCTGCGTTCCAAGTTGAGCAGACAGGGACGAAATGTCAAATCCGAAAAGCCCACCGCCAACAACCGCCACGGCGGCGATGACGTAGATATTGCCAATCACCATGTTAACCCCCAGTCCAGTCGAATACCACTTATAGTTGTCTGTCAGGTGTCAAAATTATGAGAAGTCGAGACAGTAACAAGAGAACAAACAGCCTCTCTAGCTGGTAGTAGAAACCATCTCTCGACAGCATGAGGGGAAGCCGGCAGGTGCCTCATTATATAAAGGTCTGCTGATCGGCAAGCTAACTCCCAGCAGCTGGCAGCGTGTTTGGGTGTGCTCTTGCCTCCCTCGGCCGTTTCTTTTGGGAAAGAGACACCCAGGAAGATTGCTAACACGTCGTACCCCTGTCGTACCCCGTAAGATACATTGGCAAGTACTCCGTATTAGTTGCTCCGTAACTGCTCCGTACTCCGCACACGGGTTGACTGGCATCAGCAAAGAACGGCTGACGCCACCTGGGCCAGCCCCCGGCC
Source organism: Conoideocrella luteorostrata (assembly GCA_032433595.1). Classification (NCBI taxonomy): domain Eukaryota; kingdom Fungi; phylum Ascomycota; class Sordariomycetes; order Hypocreales; family Clavicipitaceae; genus Conoideocrella; species Conoideocrella luteorostrata. The sequence goes on from JASWJB010000105.1 coordinate 124,873, forward strand.
TGTAATTTGGCGCTGTCAGCTTTCCCCAGAAAGATGGCTGATGCGAGCTGCCGGTTTTGTGTGGACAGCCATGGAAGAAGGGGTGTGGGGGAGGCCAGGCCGTGAGGGGTTTGGCGGGAGCGACGATAGGACCTCGAGAGAAGAGCTTGTGTACATGCATTCTACCATATTATGACGTATTTTCGTGCGACGAGGATGATATCCCTGGTCATTGGCCATCAAAGCAACAGCTTGTGACTTGGTAAAACGCTTCGAGTGTGGTTGGCGCGCATGGGACGGACCCCAGACGAAACCAAGCCAACAAACTATTGTACATGCAACTACGGAGTAGCAGCTACATACAGTACGATGATCCGTCACACGAAAATATTTTCCGGGAACAATGATCGTCGCTCAGATGCATGTCACCGAGCAATTGGCCGTCTGTTCGTCTGTTGCCAGGCAAGCTGCTTGACGGCGTACTACAAAATAGACCGCCAGTTAAACAAAGTTGGAGGGCAGTAAACAGCTTCCGTCGGCATTTTGCGACCGACTGCTCCCCTCGATGCAGTTTTGTGCAATGTTGGAGCTTGCTCCGTATTCCGTGCCACGTCTGCGAGCGCGGTGTGCTGCGCAGTGTTCGGGTTGGGAGGCTAGGGTGCTGCAGACGGCAATGCCACCTGGTCATGGGTCACGATGGCCCCCATGGACGAGGGAAACAAGAAGCTGGGGCGGCGCCATGATACCGTACAACCGCAATGGTGACGGACGGCTGCTTGTGGTTGCCGCCACATCTTCTCTCCATCCAGTGTATTGTACTCTGTACTCGGCACAGGACAGGTCGTTTATGCACCCGGAGAGTTGCACCCTACCGCTAGCCCCAGGCACCACCAGTTGAATTAGCTCTCTTATAATGTCACCGCGGATAATGGCTGTATTGGAAAGCGAGTCGCTTGTTTCGAATGTCTCGTGGCAACCCGCTCCGCATTCCAAATGACAGGCCAGCTACTGCCCCGAGTTCCTGATTTCCGATATCTACCCCGTAGTTCACGAAGCATTGGTGAATCAGGTTTGCCCTTCAGGTACTCCGTGCTCGCGTCGCACTCGTACTCGCGCAAGACTGATCGGGTACTGACAGAGCGATGGGGGGGGGGGGGGGGGGGG